>JAEMWC010000728.1:362500-417500 GCA_016490735.1 Pachyseris speciosa
TTGACCTGCTCCCAACGTCAGTGGCTTCATAGCTCAGTTGGTTAGAGCATCGCGCCGGTATCGCGAGGTCACGGGTTCAAACCTCGTTGAAGTCCTGAATTTTTTTTCAGGCTTCTTTTCGCAATTGCATAAATTGCGTTCACAACTGCGAGGATCATTCTTCATTTGATTTCATTTCCGCAGTTCATATATGATTATTTCATATATCATTCACATATTAACAAAGTTGGAAATAAAGAAACGATCTTTTATTAAGGAAATGCAGTACAAGGAGGGAGTATATTCAATAACAGGGTTTGTACTGAGCACAAAAGATTACAAAGCAAGAGTTTAATTTCAATTTTTTTAGGTTAGCTAATGCATTTACAAACCAATAAAATGAAGAGGTCTTTCGTAATGAAATGGCGTTAAAGAAGAGAGGCGGTGTGTAGTGAAGAAGCCCAAACGATAAAATACCATTAAAATAGAACATATGGCTTCCTCTTAAGGAGGCTCCAATCAGTACCCTTTGAAATCAAATAGAAGACAATATTCGATTCCCTTGACACTACAACATCTTTTCGTCATATGATCAAAGATAAGTCCTTGAAAAGAGAAAAGAGTGTACACGTTTAATATTTCCTTGTAAAGCTTGAGGAAAAATTCGGGAATGAACAAATCCGACCTTCAAACCTTTATTTGTATTTTACTTGAAAACGCTCTTACAGACATTTTTATAAGTTGGCCTACAAGTTGTGGGACTTGAGCAGTTTACACTCTTCAATTTCGTTGTGAATTGTCTGAATGCATTTCGAGATAATTGACCTAGTTCATAATGAGCGGCCAAGCGTTACCGTCGCTATGGTAACAGTTGTTGCTTGGGAACCAATGAGATAAAATTTGATCATACGTCGAAATGATGTTGTAGTGTCAAGGAAATGGAAGCTTGCCTTTTATAGGAAATTGTGATTTCAACAAGTACACCCCAAGGCCAAAAAAACTGATTCGAGCCTCCTTACTCATCAAGATGAACCTCAGCACTTAAAGGTGTCCATTAGATGCGATTGCCGACAAAACACTGTATCTGTTCATAAAATGGCTTTAAGGTTAAACTACAGATTTCCATCTTTAGTTACGAAAACTCCTCCATAGAAAAATTAAGTATTAAAAACTGGACGCTTCAAATGGCGCTCGTTGTTTCCAAGAACTTCGAACTTATTTGATCACAAGTAAGGTTAGGGTTGATCATGGTCGGCGGGTATGGTTCATCCCCTAACAGGAGGATCTGCAACGAAAAATGACAGCATGTTTGTAATTTACACCAACACATGATTTTTATTTTATTTTATGATTTTAATTTCCACCATGGCGGAAAATTGAGTTGATTTCATAATACAATGAGATTGGGGTCTTTAAAATCTGGGAGATAGGAGGAGGGAAGCATGAGTCCAAGTAAATGGAAGAGACTAGCAAGTGATATAATAACAAACAAGAACTAAACTTCTTTCTATTAACAAAAAAGTTATTTTTTCTTTTCCAGGCTAAACATGCAGTTAAAATCACTTCTTTAGAGATTTAAAATATAGAAAAATGTGTGTTTATCTGGCAATCCTTTCCGATGAAGCGCTAAAAGCTGATTGAACACCACCAGAAGAATGAGAAAGGCAGCGCAATGCGTTGCTTCAGGACAACGAACTTGGACAAAATAATGCAAGGCAAGAGCAAGAGTCAAAGAAGCTATCTTAATGCTGATAGGGAAAGGGGTCACGATCTTCCGTCGGTCTTAACGCAATGGAAAAGGCTCAACCTACTGAGACATAAGCGAAAGCGCCAATTTTTTATACCTCTGAAACGTACGAGCGATGACTTCAATGACAACAAGATTTATAGCGAAGCTCCGGCGGCCCGAAGGGCCGCCAAGTGGATTACCATACTCATAGGACCCAATGAATTGCTTTTCTCATGGTTGTCATGGCTAGCGGAATTGCTCGTGGGCGTGTACGCACGACGACGAATTCGCCCAACATGGCGGCCATACTCCAGCTAATAGGTTGACCGAGACATGCAGCCTTTTTAGTTAGTTAAGTTTACAGCATACATCATTTATATTGGATATCCATGTTATGGTCAATTGACACCTGTCAAAACAATTTATCCGGCGACCAGCATCACGTGACCATATCGCGGCTCAAGCTTAGGGGTCATCGTGGTCAGTATTTTTTTTAAGTTGACCGCTGCCTTGATACTGGTTTTCGATTTGATCGCACGCTCAAGTCAAGTAAATTTAATTTAGTCAGGACATCTAAATCAAAACGAGGGCTTAATTTTTCGCGCGCTTTCTGCGGCTCGCACTCGAGGAAAAAGAGCCGATCAAATGCATGTGCATGTCTCAAAATCTGACAGAAAGTTGTCAGAAGCTATCAGGAAAATGTCAAAAACTAGCGCGCTTCTCGCTTCATTTGAGAAATTTGGAGATCTTTGTCCAAAGACTGGAAACAACGAAGTTTTGCCTTCTAACTTGAGTAATTCTCAAGCTTTTTTGTTTGAACAGGTAAGAAACACCGTTTGGATGTTAAGAAAACAGCGAAATGTGTTGGCTGGCTTTGATAATTTTATAGTGCATGGACGGGTCTGCGATGGATTAGCCCGTATGGTTTCGCAAACGCTGTCTTCGTTATAACTGGAAGATGTTTTGCCGCTTAGAATTTTTAATTGAAGAAGATCCTCGGTGGACATGGTAAGTAACTGTAAAACTATCTGCTTAGCCAAGCGACGATTTTGTGCGAAATGGCGCTATATTATGCAGCTCTGTGTTCCAAGTGATTGCTAATTGACTAAACTATCAGGTTCGTAATGCTATTTGTCTTTTCTACAGACGTTTTATGTCAAAATTGCTTAGCAATTTTTAGTCGTGGATACGCGAAAGCGTAGGAACGAGTATTGTGAGGGGGCAGATTATGCAAATTTGTCACTCACTCAGATGTAAACAAATCGATATGTCAACGGCATACCAATAGATATCGATTTTCCGAAGTATTGCCGGAATAACTCTATCGGCTTTCCAAAGTAATGTCTGAGGAGCAACAGTCGAACCGATGAACGGAATGAAAAAAGTAAAGTAAAGTAACTTTATTTCAGCTCGGATCGAAAGAAGTAAACAGCAAAAGGAACGTCCGATCAAACAGCCGAACGACGAAAGAAATTATAATCAATATTCCGTCACAAGCGCAGCTTCTCCTTCGTTCATCCAATTCACGATCTGTAGAAAAAATATATGAGCCGTTCAACCCAAGATATTTTCCAAGTGTGTACAGGAATTGACGGCGAAAACTTTTGACACCAATATAGCTGTATTCGCGAAGCCATTTTCAGCGTTGGAAATAATACTCTAACGAAAACAATACAATTTAAAATTAAATTACTTTTAGGTGGCGCCATCGCGTCTAGCCACAATGTAAACACAAGTTTGCTTTTAGAAATATTCTTCTTTATAACTAAACGCGCCACTTTTTTCAGTAAAAGTTTTGAACGAAACTTGATTATTTTTATATCCAAAAGCATGGCGTCGATGGTTGTTTGTGAAAACGACGGCAAATGTTGCATTTCCGACCGGCAGTAAAAAGCATAATTTGCATATGTCAAATTTCGGTTGCGTTCACGTTCGTTCGACAGCTTTGTGTAACAATTTACTCGAAATACTGCAGTGTGTTGGTTGGCTTCGTTTTGGCGAAATCGTCCTTTCGCCTGATATTTATCCGACCATACGGACAAGACAGAGACCTTTCAAAAGGAGCACATTTTTTTTAACTCTCACGATATCTCCCTGCCTCGATAATTCATTCAAACGCGAATATGTAAATATGAATCCCGAGGTTAAATTGTGTTAAGGTCATGAACAATAAAATTGATGCTCGAAAGAGCTGGACGTTTCGGAACGCATTAAAAAGTTGTTTAAACACCGTTCGAGAAAGAGTTTTCACCCGTTTAAACTAGTTAAAACGCCGTTTTCTGGAGTCACCTTGGCTTAATCCCCCTTATCGCAAATAAGGTCACATATCCACGACTTCTTCACAGTTGTACTTTGATTCTAACTTACTACGAGACATGTTTGTTACTTCTCCACCATCTCCAAGATTCATCGAAGAAACGTATGCATCTTATAATGTTTTGTTGTTTTGTGGTTTTTGAACCGCGGTCAGTTCCTATTGACTGCTCTAAATTGTCAGGTTTGCACTCATTTTCGTCTTTTCTACGGACATTTGTGTCAAAAATGCTTAGACAGATATATTTGTTATTTGTCTAATTTCTCTACCTTCTCCAAGAATATCGACTGAAACACGCATCGTTTTCTTGCAATGTTTTGTTCATGATCCGCTTTGAATTCCTTTACGCTTTCATCTGAAAATAGTTTGGACTCCAGAATGTTTGTTTGCTTCTTTTCCAAACGTTTGGTATCAAATAGTTCATCTGGATCGTAAAAATCTTCGTTTTGCTGCTGCTGCTCAATTTTTTGGACACAAAATTGGCCCAAGGAAAGCCATGCGAAGTCGATGCCAGTAAAAAATAATGCTCTTGGGGCTCCACTTTTAGGCTTGGCTAAATATATATATTAAGAAATTACAGATCAGCCAACAAAAGCTTTGCAAACCAAAAACATGGTGAAGAGATGAGAAGAAACGTGGACATGTTTTTTTTATTTTTTTTTTATTAGCTTCGCCAGAGACCTGGCAGGGACACTACAACAGCGTGCGCCAATTACTGTAGGCCCGTAACTGCAAATCCCTCCTCCGTAGAGATAGACCACCACACCGGGGACTACGTCCCCTACTCTTTTCGAACAGTGCGTGGGTTCTTTAACGTCCCACAGAATCAATTATGAAGAGTTGTGAGACGGGGCCTACGGTTTATCGTCCTTATCCGAGAAGACTAGAAAGTCTAACCATTTGCAGCTATCATTACAAAGGCAGCACTTTCTCCTCAATTATTTAAAGACCCTAAGTGTTGGTCCGGCCGGGGTTTGAACCCGCGACCTCCCGCACGGTAGTCTGGTGCTCTACCACTGAGCTAACCGGTCGGCATGTGGTCACATATGTCTCTCAATGCCCAGATTGGAAGGTATGTTAAAGGATCATCAGGAAGGCACGACTCTAACTCACCTAAATGATGCCTGATCGCATTACATCAGACATAACCCACTAAGTTTCCAAAACACAAAGAAACGTTAGATAGATACATAAAAGAGCTAATTACTGATTACTCAACACACTTACAATAGCACACCGTGTTGCATTCCTTAAAGTTCTTGAAATTATTCTTGTTGCCGTGGCATCCACCGTAATAGAAGAATTCGCATCGCTTTGTGCACTTGTTGTAGAAATACCGAGGAATCCGTGCTCTACAAGGCCCCACCACCTAGGGCAGGTAACAGATCGTGTTCAAATTAACTCGAGGAATTTCCTGGAACTGATTACCTGTGGAGAGGTTCGTCATTATAAATGTGAAGTGGATTTACCTTCTGAATGATGAAGAGTAGCAACAAGCGTCGAAACTTTGCATCCTCTTTCTATACTGAATACAATAACTGATAATCACTTTATCATTTTACCATCAGCACAATAACCAGATTTTTCTCACTCTCGTCTGCCCCCACCTCGTTGGGGCTTACAACAGCCCAAAACAAGTAGGCTAGCGCGAATGAGACTAACATGTGCCTTCTGTGCACATGTTAGTGAATCATAGCTGCATTGTTGACGACTTGAAAGATAATAAGACTTTGTTCATCTCATGAAGCTTCCTAACTAACTCAAAGTTCACCAACAATCCCGTCTCGATCAGCTCTCCTCAACACGTGGCATTCCAATTTTTAAAACTTTGACAGGTTCTTTATATATATCAATCTGATATAAATGTTACTTACATGGGCATGTTTTGTAGCACTCAGTTGTGTTGTTGAAGTTGTTTGCGTTTCCTTGGCAGCCACCATATATAAACATGTCGCACTTTTGAGTGCTATAGTTGAAATGGAACCTTGGAAAATATCCTATGCAAGGGCCAGGATCTTTAGAAAGAAAGCAGGTACCTTGGATTGATAACAAAACAGATATTCGTTAGTTTGGCGCATCACAATTTCTGTTGACAACTCTTGTTCTCCCACGGGTAAACTTGACATTAACTTAAGCCAACAGATCAGAGAAAACCGTGTTTTTTGGACTGCCGTGGTATTAGAACTACGAAAGATGTACTTTCCTCGGACCTTCGTAGGTCCTCGTGTCAACTCAGCGTTATCCAGTGTTGCTGTTGCTGTTGCTGCTGCCGTTGTTCTTGTTTTTTCTGTTATTGTTGCTGAATATATGATTTTCATATATTCATTCTGACATGTTTTTGCTGTAATTAATATTTACAGTTATGTGTTTATTGACCGGGCCTTTGAATGAAAAATAGGGTGGAGTTGACTTTGTTTAAATAAAAACCTGACTGCTTCCTTCATGCAGGTCATATTGTCCTCAAACCAAAGTAAACTCAATCCTCTGTTCCAACTGAGGACCAACTAAAAAATGGGCTACTTCCACAAAAAACCTACACGCACGGTTCCCATCGTACTTAACTTTACACAGCACGTTTCACTTAGCACAATCAACTAAGGTTTATCTTGCTTACATGCTTCCTGGCAATCCTTCTCGGTGTCAAATCTGTTTGCATTGCCCCTGCAGCCTCCATAAATGAATTTTTTACACTCTTGCGTAGCCAGGTCAAAGTGGTACTTCGTGTTATATGCGTAACAGGGGCCTGCGTCCTTTGGAAGGGAACAGACACTCCTGAACGGAGGTACTCTGACGGATGACAGCAAACCTTTAAGAAAAAAGAAAGCAATGATGTCTACCACAATTAATGGCCAAGCCACAAAATTGTAGAGACATGAAGAACTAACACGGTGGCCCTTTACTTCTTCAAATGCTTTTATCTCCAGTCATTCTCACCAATCATTACAATGTTTTAACAACAATTTGCGGAAAGCTTTGCCTATCACCAGCAGGAGCCCATCAGCTGACATACCTTTTGACTTATTCCTCTTACCTTAGATTTAGCTATTTGGAGGGATGACCGTTATAATTGTCCCTTCAGTGAGAGATGTTTTCAAATTAAAATTTAGTTCGGCCCAACACGGAAGAGATGAGCAGGAGTCTCACCTCGGTATTAAACATCGCAAAAATAAACCCAGCACCACAATCACCTTTTGCTTGTTTAGACAGAAGCAAGGTTAATCAATCATTTTGTTATCTTAAAACCCTGTAATTCCATCACCATTTTCTTTTTGCGACCTGTTGTCCTAATAACAGGCTGGTGCATTGAAACCCAAATATTGTCGTGAAGCTGATTCTAGAATATTGAATTCATTATTGATTAAGTTTGTTCTCAAGATTTTTTTGGTAATATATAATAAATAAATAATAAAATGTGTCGAGTGCGTTGTCGAGTTATATAAGTACGCGGGAATTTTTAAGAACACGAGAGAAGTGCCCAGAGAAGCCGTGGGCGAATGCTTCTCGAACGTCTTGACTTATGACGCAGCCTGTGTACGTTATAATTCCACAATGCACGCACATGACGTAGGATGCGTGTATATGTTGAGATATAATGCACTCGATTAGACCAATCACAGTGCGCGTAATTATTTGAACATTTTATAACGACCTCTATATTATGAAGGAATGTTCTTCCCAACATTCCAAAAATAGTTTTATGGAAGATCACAAATCTATATAGGACCATTGCCAGTGTTCCAAGCACAACGTGTGCAATGTTTAACGCTGTCCTCAAGCGCCCAAAACTTAAATCTTTGCACCCTTGCATTTGTCTATTCATGTCCTGATTTGAACTACACGCAAAGCAGTTTGTGGCGTCGAATCAAGAATAGACCCGCTCCCCTTCTAACTCGGTCGTGTACCAAATGATGCTAAGTTTATCGTACGTTTAGTAGGCCCAAAATAGTCCAAAACTGGAAATAAATTCCAAATGGTTTTGGAATAGATACAAAGTATTATATTAGTGGGAAAAAATAATTTGGGGCTATGGGCACAAAGTGCGACATTTCTGTAATTAGTTTCATTAATTATCTGGAGATAAATGGTCTGCGACATTTGGCTTCATTGTACAAAGAGTCTTTTTGAAATATCTGCGGTTTCGCCTTCGGTGAGCGATTGTTTGAGCTCCAAATCTGGTAGGCTTCTCAATTTATAAGTGTTTTTTCGAGCCATTTCCCTCTGCAGAAGCCCTAGGCCGGCGTCATTAAGCTGGACTGTGGGTAGAGGCAAGCCGCTGAAGGAAAACAGTGGTAAGAGGAGGTTTCATGCAGGCTGGATCGCCAAAGAAGATTCGTAAGCAACATGGCGGTCCACCAATGAAGCTATTTCTCTTGCCCCTCTATGGGTGGTTTCCGGGACCTACCAAGGCACTTTGGCCCAATTTTGACGGGTAAAAATTTCAATCGGTGCAATATTTTTTTGGTAGGACTGGGTGGCCCGACACTTATAAAAAAATCTACAAAATATGAATCGGAAGACCTCTATGCTCGGAGTATTGTCAAATTACCCAGAGTTCTTTTCGGGCGTGAATGAGGCAACTTGAGAGACGCGAGACTGGCCATCAATAAATGGCTGAAGTAAGGCTGGCGGAAAACGTGAGAACACAATTTCCAGCCATGTGCCAGGGTTTGACCCTGAGGTTTGTTGTTATCGTAAACTTTTAATTTCTGAACGAGTTTTTATGTTAAAAACTTGACAACAAATTAGTACACTTTTTGTGTTGATGTTGGACCGAAAATCTGGCCTTTTCGGGTTTGTTGCGAAATGAAAGGTATAATGCAGCGGAAATCTGGAATTTTCGTCCCGGTTTTGTTAGGCTGTGATGGGTGTCCAACAAACCAGTCGATACTATGGACACGCTATCACAACGTTCTGAGTAAAGTTTGTCCGGAATATTCCGCGATTAGCACGTTAAGGGTTAGTTAATATCATTATGATAACTTTATTTATAGATCTGTTCAACGTTTTCGTCACAATCTTTGTGTTTTGATAGGGATTTTGTTCTTCTTTTCGTTTTCTTTGGGAGGGCTTTTCGTTTCAATTCCCTCCTGGAACAGTGGCGCGTTTTTAATTACTAATCTACGCTAGTGTTATTAACATTCCTCAATATTTATTTCTAATTGTACTTCACCTCAAGCAGATTTCCCTTCAGCCAACTCTGTTACGGTACAATAAACCATTGATAGTCCGACACATTAGTTAAGTATTGTGAAGGTTAACGCGAGGTTTCAATCTTATATTTCAGTTATTATCGTTTTAAAGAACATTTGTAATACCAGAAAAACGTTCCAAAATTGACAAACGTCAATCATCCAAAATGCATAATTAGTTAGTAGCACAATAATGCTTCTTGTAATAGAGTGTCTCTTATTGCTTTTAATCTTTTCCTTACACTCAACCCAGTAACTCTCAACTCTGATATGAAATATGTGCTCGCACGCCACTCTTAGATTATCATATGTTTTTCTAGTTTCATTTTTATCGCGCTGGCAAAGAAAAGTTTCATGACAATTTGCAACTAGGTTGCTAACTTTTATGTAAAGAAATATACCCCTCATGGTTTTTTCCATGCGTTTTAATGTTAAGATTGGTATTGGCCAATCTACATTTTTCTTAGCGAGACGCCATCGTGACACTTAGATTCCTTGCTATCCGGGCTACGTGGTGTGGCAACGCGTGGCTCGGATGGCAAGAGATTCCAAGGTACGGAACTTGATATCGTGAACAGGTTCATTGTACAATTTATTGGCGTTCGCATTGAAGCTGGCGTTTTTTAAATCTGCTACACATGTTGACGAGTCCCAGTAAGGACGAAACAGCTGTCCATGGTTGCAGCCCTACTTTATCGAGTTTCGGTCATATTGGTGTCTCGCAAAGTCAACTTTTTTCACGTAGTATCAGCCTTGCTTGTCATATTCCGATTTATTTTTTGGCTGATAAGATCTCTTGAAGATCCTACGTTAGCCTGCGTGCAGACGTCTCCTATTTCCTTTGTAGGAAATAGGAGACGTCTGCACGCAGGCTAATCCTACGTTAACTCAGGGGCACCCAACGATAGGTTTCCGTAGATATCTGTTCGGTAGAGGGTAATTCGCCTTGGGCTTTCGGTGTCGATTAAAGAGTGCATTCGGATTTTCGTAACTAAAACGTGGCCTAAAAGATTCGAAATTGGGAAATCATAGCCCCTAAGGTTTTCGGAAAGGTCGGAATTGCTGTTTTTGGCAGTCAAAAGCGTCAGCTAGCATTTTCGGAAAGAAAATAGTTCCCTAGAAAGCTCGAGGAAAGTTAATTTCAGCTTGCATTTTCTCAAAGGAAGATTTTGTTTCCTAACATTTTCGGGCAATTAAAATTTAAGCTAGGGAATCCGAACAGATGAACGTCTTTTAGCTTATGAAAACATCACTTCAAACACCATAAGGCACTTTAAAATGCCTTTCTACAGCTTTTGGTTGATTTGACTCGTTGGGTGCCCCTGGTTAACTTACAGCATTATCGTTGGCGGTCCTTTGCTTATCACTTTTACCCTCATGTAAGCTTGCCCTAAGTAACAAGCTCAACATGTTAACAGATAACATTTGTGCACAAAACATACAGAATTTCTTCATGTCGGATGAATTTGTTCGTGATAATAAATACAGGGAGCTAGCCCGAAATATTCTAGTATTGATGTTAAAATCTAATAGGGATAAGTGTATGTTTAAAATTACGCTCATTTAACTGATCATGTCGCAAACTATGCGACCACGACGTATGTCTTCAGTCCTTTACTGACAGGCATTCAATTGATCACATTTTATACACAGCTCTTCGACTATATCATTTTGAATGTAAAGACACAGTAACATTAATAAATAGCATGTTTTTGTATGGATTTTTTGTTTATGTAAATGCATACATATTCCTTGGACTCTACGTTTCTTCTTTCCAGATAATCAATGTAAAACAGCTGCTACACGATGAAAAACTCTGCTTCGACAGTTTTCTTGAACTTTTAGAGGAAAAAATTAAATTTCAATGATAAATTGCTATTCATGTGTTAACAATACAATTTCCACCTTCAACAGAACATTTATAATCTGCTGTAAGCTTTCTTTTAATTTTATATAGTGTTATTATGTAATTAACATCTACTAATACTAACGCTATGCATTACAAATTAAGCTCTACTTACTGTAAATAAATATAATTGTGATAAAAAAAAAACCTTTCGCTGATCTTACCTGCGTACAAGAACAACACCAAAGGAAGGGCAAGTGCTACAATCTTCATTTCTGTGGTTGGATTCTTCTTGGGCTGTAATCTGTTGAAGTTGGTAGAGGACGATATGACTAACCCGAATACGTGAAAGCTGTCCTTATATGTGTTTAGTTATGCTAAAACAATCTACACCCGGAATTTACGTCACTTTTTTAACCTGCGTGATCAATATGGACGACGCAATTATGGTTTTTCCACATAAACCTTTGAGTCACCCATTCGGATGCTTTCATAGCAAATTTATTTCACCTGAATCATTTGCTTAGGTTTGAGTTCATTTTACAAGCTTGCGATTTGTGATAAGTGATATTCGTCCGCACAATAGATTTCTCTGATATTGAATGATTATTGGCTATTTTGTTCCCATTTGCTTTAATCCACTCTGAATTTCATGTCAAAGTTGGAGTCAGGTGAGGGTCCTTACCACATAACAACGAACTATAAAGCGCAAGATGATGCTATCTTGCGCAAGAATACCGGAAAGCACAAAAGCACACGAGAGTGTCACATACGCCCTCTTCCTTCTGACCGTGTAATCGTTTCAGACAATCAATATTTGCTATGTAAAGTACTTAATCGTGCTAAAACGTTTGAGTCTGTTTTGATTTTTTTCTCTCTCAATATTTGCTATGTAAAGTACTTAATCGTGCTAAAACGTTTGAGCCTGTTTTGATTTTTTTCTCTCATGATTTTATGAAGAGGGAAGAGTTAATCCCCACCAAAGCACTTGGTGACAGCTAATGCATTAGCAGGAAAATGTTATAAAAAAAATATGTCCATGCTGGTTAGGCAACCGGATTGACAACGATAAATAAAGAAAGTGTGGTTTCGGTGTTCTATTAAGCATTTCCGAGAGTCTGCTATAAACTGAAATATTGGGACAAGAGAAGAAAAGTCCGCATTTCATAGAGGAAAACTTAATTCTATTTTATTTAACACAAAAATGGAATATTTAATACGAAAAATGGAAAATTTCAAAGCGGAATTACGGGTTATCCTCATGTATTGAAAATTTAGCGCAAGGAAAACCAGACGAATAGCAGAAGAATGTCAAGCTATGAGATGTTAAGAAATTGAATTGAAAAACATGTAATGCTCGCCTTGTCACTATGTTATGTTCGCCCAAATCAGTGGAAGGGCCTGACCAAATGAAGTTGTGTGCTCTTTGGATCACGGCCTTGTCTTCAGAAGGAGAAGTACCTGCTAATGGTATGACGTCATTGCTCTTCGGTTGCCATAAACGCATGTTGTTGAGGAGCTCCGCCATAAAGGGAGGCCTTTGACTGCTCCTGGGATTTCTTTAAGGAGCAGATTTGGAGCTTTAGGCACGACGTGTGAGTTTCGTAACGCGGAGTTCAATCAGTGAGAAACGCAAAGATCGAACGACTGCTCGAGGCTAAATTTCTCGGCCAGAACTCGGCCTTGAAGCAAATGGCACAGTTATAGCAAAATGTTTTGCAAAAATGTGCCCCCGATAAGTCCCTAGATGGCCAAGAATCAACTACAGTCAAAGGGTCAAAAGACCACCCTCCCCACCCCTGTGCTTTTGAAACACAACTGCCAGCCACCTACCCAGAGTCTGTTGTTGCTCTGGCCATTTAAGCCATATCTCTTGCCTTACTAGACTTAGCCCTCTTTGCCCCTCGTGAGGCACAGTCCACCATAGTGCTCCACCGGACTCTGTTCTTTGTGATCTGTTGGGCCTCATCCCATGTATTCCCGATGCTCTCATCTCTTTAGTCACTATTCGTTCCCACGACTGTTTTGGCCTTCCCCTTTTCCTCTTCCCTTTCGGATTGCACTTCAAAGCCATTCTGGTGTTGTGTACATTCTCCTTCCTGAAGGTATGTCCAATACCTTTCCACTTACTTCGTTTTATCGTGGTTGCTATATCTTCTCGTCCAGTTCTTGCTCATAGTTCCTCGTTGGTGATGACATCTGGCTAAAATATGCCGAGTATTTTGAGGAGTCTTTTACTGACAAACCTCTACACTTTTGGAGAGCAGAACTTTGGTTAGCCTCCAGGTTTCTAACCCATATAGAAGTTACTGGTTTGAAATTAGAGTTGAATATCCTCAACTTCATCTTAAGGGAGGGAAACCTTGCTTTCCAGACCGCTCTGAGACATGAAAAGCTTGCTGGACTTTCCTGATACTATGCCGCCAAGGTAGGTAAAGTTGTCTGGCTGTTAGATATGCTCGTTCCCAACATGGAAACGGCCGCGATCTCTGACCTGGATTCTGATTTCTCGGGTCTTCTCATTGTTCCGTAAGCTTGTCTCGTGACCCAGTCTAGGACAACCAAGCTAAGAAAAGTACGTGTGGAAGCAGACACCCTTGCCTCACTCCGGTTCTGCCACGGATGCATCGGGGATCACCTAGCACTCAAAGCCGCTGTATACGCATCGAATAATATTAATAATGATCTTACCTGGTACTCCGTAATTCTGCAAGAGTTGCCACATCACATCCCGGTCCATTGAATCAAAGGGCTTTTCAGAATCGATAAAGGCCAGTAGATTCCAGTGCTCTTATAAAATGACTGTACGATGATAATTCGAAGATCTGTGCAGGAGCACTCACGACGAAAACCAGTTTGTTCATCCCTCGACAATAAATCTAGTGCAAACGTCATTCCATTCAGCACATTGTTGCATAGGATTTCACTTGTAATGACCAACGGCGTCACTCCTCTCCAATTTGTAGTGTGTGTTATCGTCTTTCTTCTGCAACGTAACGAGGATACCCTTCCTCCGGTCCATTCCTCTCAGATATCCTTTTCCCTCCAGATATTGGTAAGAAGTCTGCACAGGGCGTCAACTGACACTTCACCACCTGCACGAATGGCTTCTGAGGGGATATTATCTATTCCAGTCGCCCTTCCTATATATCTTGAGGCTTTTAATGGCTGATCTAATTTCGGCCCTGGAGATGCTATCAGTCTTTATCGGAAGATCATCTCCAGGTTGCAGGACATGCTGGTTTATATGCGGGGGTCAATTAAGCTCCTCCTATGTTCTTTCCAGCGTGCAAGTTGTTCATCAGGTTTGGCAAGGGTTTCATCTTCCTCGTTTCAGATCGGCTTACTTTGATTAGGTCGTCTTCCGTAAAGAATTCTTGTTCTTTGGTACTGCTGCTGTAGGCCATATTTCTAACTTGAGAAAATTGTCACTAAGTGAACTTGCGTTCAACTCTTACTGAATAAAGCCCCCAGTTGCAAATTGTCAAAAGACTACCCTCCCCACCCCAAAAAGCATTTGACGCAGAACTACCAATAGTCCATTTTACAGCTGCTTGCTCAGTGACCTGGCCCATGAATGGAAATGGCGGTAACCTGGCGGTGACCTTGTTTTCATACAGACCTCACTGCTTTTCTCATGTAAATCATGTTATTCTCACGCTAACTAGTGTGCATTTGCATAAGAAAGACAGAGAGGTTTGTATCAAATCAAGCTCACCTCCAGCCTCGCTTCCACTCAAAGGCCAGGTTACTGAACACACAACTGTAAAATGGGCTATTACCCACCGACTGTTAGGTCTGTACCTAGGCTATGTCGCCTAGCGGGAATGTTTTAAACTGATTAAAATATAAGTCTGGGGGATAAATCGGCCATTCCACGTGTCTAAACGTATAGTCTTAACTTTATTCAACTTTCCCTAACTTAACTTGAATTATTCTGTAAAACATCTGCAGAAAGACTGAATAATTAATTAACTAGGTATACATCAACTACTATGAGTAATGTCTTGTATTTTGCGAGTGTTTTTCGATTTCCTCTATTTTCTTTCTAAGCAGGAGGTTCCTCCTCTCGATTCTGCTTGACTTAACCCTAATCAACTCAATGTCGCCGTACATTTTCTCTGTGCGCCTTTCGTCTTGTGACACTGCGTAATCGTGTTCACCAAGGCTCGATTTTGATCCCGACATTTTGTTTGGGGCCGAAAGACTTATTAGGTGGAATCTACCGAGAGATTGGGTTCTACGTAGCTGCTGGCCGATCCCGTGCTGTTCAACTGGAACCTTAAAAGAAAAAAATCAAATTACAGGTTAAATAAAGCAACTGTTCAGTGCCTGGAATGTTTTCATTAAGCTACAAGTGGTCTTTTTCATTTCTAACCTCTCAACGGGCTCGTTTTGGGGGAATTTCAACGCAGGGGGAGAGCAAGGATAAAACACATCGCGAGTTATCGCTTTTTAACCTTACTACCTTACTGCTCAATCCGTTTGCAAAAGAGTACCCGAGAATAGGAACAATATTTGCATATCAATTCATTCATTTCCTCTGGCGTTAAGGATCTGAAGAAAAAACGAAGACAAAACGACTGCTAAAAGAACATACTCAACTTCAGCGCCAACCAATGATCTGGATGAATCGCTTAATGTGAGGCCATCGGAAAAGATCGCCACAACTGTTTCTTTTATAAATTATAATAACTATAATTATTATAATTATAGTAATATAATTAGTTATAATATAATTTTATAAAGAAAAGTACAGGGTGTACTGTTTTCACGTCACCGGACAGCAGTAAATAGCTCCTAAGTTACCCCAGGGTGACGTCAACATTTAAAACCAAGCCTTAAGTAAGAGATACCCACCATACAGCTATTCCAGGCACTGGAATAGGAGCAGTATTCTCATCATAGCTCAAAAGCTTTTCAGCACTACAAGCTCCCAAACTAATGAAATAATAGACCACTTTGAGCATCTACATGCATTAGTCCTGAGAGTATTTCGAAATTGAATTGAATGTCGTAGACAGTAGTGTTTTCTTAGTAACAAGGGGGTAACCATACTGGCTTAGGAGAAACGACCAATCATGTCTCAGCGAAGCTTGGTCCAAAACAGCACCGTAGTCCTCTTTAAATGCGCCTGTTTACACACGCACTTATTCCACGAGAATTTTTTTTGCACAGTAGGGGAGATTAAGGAATCGCTTCAATTTACCACTAACCTCTGAAAATGTTTTGGATCGACTTCTCCATGTGTTGCTTAGAGACACTTTGAGAGAGCGATTACTTTTCACTGTCGTTGGACGTTCAGTCTAAAATAAATAAAAAAAACGATAGTGAGTCAATCATCTATTCTTGTTGGTGGTGGTCATGGTGGTAATGGCAACGGTAATGGTCAAGGATGCTGATGCTGCTGTTGATGATGATGGGGAAATTGATATTTAGGAGTGATTAAACCGGCGACTCAATCAATCGAAAAGCACGTCAGTAGTTTACGGGAGTAAGAGGTGTTACGAATCTTGAACGTCCGAAGCAGTTTTCACGACATTTCGTGTTTTGTGAAATTATGTCGGGTCACATAAAAGCTTTTCCCACAGTTATCCTTATTATTGTATTCTAGATTATGAACATGCAAAAAGTAAAATAGTTCCTTTATAGTCTCAGGACCTCACCTTTTCTACTGTGTCTTTCTCCGTGGTCTCGTTATTATCCACATTCTTATGGTCTGTTGATGTTTCTTCACCCTCTTCGGGATTTTCTGCATCTTCATTTTTAGTCTTTTTCTTTTTCTGTCGGCGTTTCAAGCTTTTCCATTGTTTCTCCAAACTTTCAACTTCTTTCTTGAAATCAATTAGCTGTTGCTCGCACGTGTCACGTACCTCGTGAATTGGTGTGTACCATCTGCGCATGTCAAATTACAAATTGCACAGTGTTACAGGTTAATAACTTAGGTTGAGATTGAAGAACTGACAATTTTTGTAAACAGTTTGAACCCGGGAGTCAAATTAATTAATTAGTTAATTAACATTAATCATATTAATGTTTGTCCCTCAAGAGACACTTATTCAAGAATAGGTTCGATTGTATATATTGACTACTTTCATGGACGGCAATTGTTACTACAGGGTAATAATGAAATCAAATGAAGAATGATCCTCGCAGTTGTGAACGCAATTTATGCAATTGCGAAAAGAAGCCTGAAAAAAATTCACGACTTCAACAGGAAGTCGTGAATTTTTTTCAGGCTTCTTTTCGCAATTGCATAAATTGCGTTCACAACTGCGAGGATCATTCTTCATTTGATTTCATTTCCGCAGTTCATGTATGATTTATTTCATATATCATTCACAGGGTAATAATGGTTGATCATATAAACTCTTCTTCTTAGGCCATTTTAGCTTTAACAGAAATAGAAAACAAACTGCGGATACAAACTTGACAAACGAACCACGCATGTTTTAAGAACTTGAATACATTTAACATGACGTTTCGTATGTTACAACATACATCTTCTGAAGTGATAGTTATAAAAATGTTGGCGGATTCAAAACTAATGCGAAGTACTGGTACAGAGATTAAAAATATACTACTAAAATAAACAATAACATCCGGCTAATTTAATAAAGCCAGAGTTTTTTCACTGCCAAAGTTATCATTAAGGGCAGGTTTTAAGTCCCTTATCAATAACGTCTCTTTTATCTTACAATGTAAATCAGATTGTCCACCTGCCAAAACTTCAAAGTTATCCCAAATGATGATGTGATCCGCAGTTAGCTTTCTATTTCTGTTATTAATGGCCGATCAAACGCCGCCCTGTTAGCTCAGTTGGTAGAGCAGCGGGCTCCTGAGCGGAAGGTCGCGGGTTCAAACATCAGACCGGACCACAAACCAGGGTCTTAAAGTAATTGGTAAGATCTTGCGCCTCTGATGGTCACAGAAACAGCTTAGGAGGGCCTATTCTCTACTTGATGCGGAAGGGCTGATGACGATGATGAATAATGTCTGATATTATTGGCACAGCTAGGTATGCAAACTCGACTTACGCGACCAATTATATTCCAACCAATCACATGCCAGATAATGGCCTGGCGATGTGTCAAAGCGGCTTAACATTTGTGTTGGTTTTCACAGCCCCAGAGAGTAGCTGATGTGAATCACTCAAACCTGATTACCCTTTTAATTTTTGTATGTGATCTCATGTTCGGATACCAAAAATGAATGCTTTTCAGTTGAACTGTACTATCCCATGGAACTGTTTACTATCTGTGGATAATAAGATCCTGTGTCTTTCCATTAAAATGAAAAACTAATACGTACTATTTAACATAAGTAATTCTTTGCAATGATGGATGTCACAATAAAAAATCTTTTTGAGAATTTTTTCTGTTTGTTCTTTAACGCTTTGATTGGAAGATTTAAAGGAACCCGTAGTCCGTTCATTAAAGCCAAGAAGGCGAACTATTCACCGTTAAAATCAAGTGATCGAGCTGAGATGAGCTAATAGCTCACTTCTTAATGATATCACCTTCTCAAACGATTGGCTTGTCCCAGCAGAAAAGAACAGCAGCCAATATATCAGTGAAGTCACAATACCTTTCAGAAGGAAGCAATTCATCTTCGTACTTCTGAATCTCCTCTTCGCTCTCTTCCGCCACGTCGTCCAGCACTGGTGTCGGCGTTCGACTCATCTTTCTGGATGACGACATCCTGCTTTTTATCAGCTGAGAAGCATCGGTGTCATGACTTGCTTCTGAGCCGCTCTCCGCGTCAGGTGACCAATCCTCAATCACAATGATTGGCGGCTGGCCGGTGTCGTCACTCTCGTCTAGGGCATGCGCATCCCTGCGTCTTTGCCGGACGTTAGTCATCCATTTACTGGCAACAAAAGACATGCTCCATGGGTTTAAAACAGGACTTTTAGCGGTGGCAGTATCTTCATCTGATGAGTTGGCTTCCTGATTTGATCTCTGATCTAGAACATCGAAGATGCTTCTGTCAAATCGACGATACGTTTTGGGAGAAAACCGCCGACCGGGAATTCCCGTGTTAATGATCTCCTTGATGACGACGTTGGGTTTCTGAACGACGCTTTTCTCGAGACCTACTGAGGGAAGAAACCATGAACTGTTCTCTTTACTTTGTATGTTTATCGTTGCTTCTCTAGGGGGTCCTGTTGGGCTTTCAGACCTCCTATTCTGTTTCAGGTTTCGTCCAATTTTTCTTGCCCTTTTGGTTTTGGAAATTTGTTTGATTTCTTCGTTTTTGTTTCCTGCATTCCCGAAAATAACGCCTTTATTTGAATTCATCGTTTTGAAAGTAGGTTGGCGTAGTTTGGCGTTTCTGGAAACAGTGATCTTACTCGCTGGGCGTCTCAAAGCGTCCTTTGTCGACTGAATTTTAACGGTCTTTGGCCTGCGGACAATTGTCGGGGAAATAGCCTTCTTTTGAAATCCACCACGAGATTTTCTATCAGGCGCACTTCTTGGCTTAAACATTTCATCTGTATTGAATCTGGTAAGATCTTGAAATGAACTGGTGCTCTTCGTGGGAAATGAGAAGCTGAGTTTGGAATCAGTTTCAGTATCGGATTTTCTTCTAAGTAACAAAACCGCTTTGACAACAGCAGCGGCGTTACAATTCAAAATGGCAGATGATCGACGTCTTGATCTCCGAGATGGTACAAACAATTGCTCTCCTCTCTTCGGAGCACCAGGGATTTCATCGTCGTGGTTTGGCATTTTTAATGACAACCTGCAAGATTCAAAAGTTTAAAATTAAGGATTCTTGGAACCCGTCTTAATATTCCTTAAGGTTGTAGTTGTAAATACGCGTAGTGGTAAGTTGGTAAGAAGAGACCGTTATCTATTTTACTTATAGCCCCTCTTACCAACCTTCTAGTCGGGAAAAACCTGTCAATAATGTTGATCTCTAAGTAGCTGTGGTCAAAACATAATGATAAGCTCCCACCCTCTGAGTTGCTTCAAATCGAACAACTCCACGGAGATTTGAATTCCAGTCAATAGACCAAAATTGATCCCGGTATCACCAGCAGTTAAAATAAAGGATTGTGATGCTGCTTTATTCAAAATATCAGCATTTTACTTCACATCATCCCGCTCGATCGCAGTTATAACTTGTTCATGCGAAGGAAGTGCTAACACGTTATGACGAACGAACACTCTTTGCTCGTGAAAGCGCTCTTTTAACCAAGCACTTCTTTCCCTCAATTAGAGTACCTCTGCATGTGAACAATAGGGAGCTTTAGCAACGACGACGGCAACGGCAACGAGAACGCCACAAAACAATAGCCTTAATGAGCAAAAACAATGGCTCTGCACGTGCGTTTTACATTTTGGTACATTTCTTTCCCGTCCTCTGCAAAACAACAACGTGAAATGACCACATTTTAGGTTTTGGCGAGAACGGGAGCGTGTGACTGTAAAGTTTTCTTTCTTTTTCCTTACTTTAATGGCGTTCATAACAATTTAGTCCTTGAATAGTTCGCCAGTCCTTTCCAAGTTAAACAAATTGGAATAATAGCGAAAGCGTTACAAAAACGAGAAGTTCTATTTTGAAGTGACGTTTTCGTTGCCGTCGCCGTCGTCGTTGCTAAAGCTCCCTAATAAGAGGCCAGGGGCGCAAAGTAGATTAGTTTTCGGAAATTTTTAATACATATCCATATCATATCCAAAAGTTTGGGCAACCCTGAAATACCCCTAAAAATGGAAGCAGAAATTGAAACATAGAAGTTAAGTACGGGGATTCATGTCCTTTTCAATGAACGTCAGTCTCTAGCAAGCGTTAGTCCCAACATTTGCAAGGCAAAGAATCAGCTCCGATGAGCTAAGGTGTTTTATTTATTATAAGTTAACTGTGATGTTGCAATCTGCAAGCTCTCACTAGTGGTCTTTAGGCGGTAATTGCGTCACCCAATAAAAACACGTTCACCTTTTTGCGTCCCCGTACTCTACCGCCCTTGATAGTGTAGAAGTCATTTCGCTCCGTGCAACTGCAGTGTGACACTTTCCCGCCATTTCTAAAAGTTCAGTAATAGTGCACCGTTTGAAACTCTGCCAGATATCACTGTCCCGGATGTAATGCTTGATGTCATCGTCATTGAAGAAATACCGTCGGTTCTCACGAAGAATTCGGATGATGTTTTCATTTGTTTTCAACGCCCACCTGGAAAACACAAGATCACACCTGTGCCATTAAGAACTGAGTTTGATTGCAGAGCATGAGTTCTATTCTTGACCAAAACACTCCTCATATTTTCAGTCTGGCAACACTGCAGTAAACCAGGAGCCAGATTTGACAAGTCGAAGCAACAAAATATTACTTCTCTTAAGAATGACCCTAACGGCTCAAAAACAGTTCCCTTATAATTGAGAGGCCTTGTATACTTGCATGGTGTACGTGAGGAAGTCGTTTCGTTCTTATCGGATGTCATTGACATGCAACTTTTACTGTAGATTTAAGTCGATTTTTTTGGTCAATTCCCTTTCATCAGCGGTTGCTGAGAAAGTTCTGATATTGGTCTTCCGTTTGAATTGCGCATGCTTAGAGTTAAGTACCATTTTGTATTTTTGTTTTACTTCTGGTCGTTTGTTGCATGTTTTCTTAAGCGTGCGCAGTAATTAAGGGGCGAAGACCCGTGGTACAAGATTGTTTTGTGGTTAATTCGGGCTAAATAGGCCCCCACGGATCCTTTCTACATTGCGAATCAGGGATAGATTCAACAGCCGATACATGGACCATTTCCGGGCTGTTTTACAAGAAACAGGCATCCAGATCCTACCAGGCCTAAGTCTGGCTTCGCAGTTTACAAAAGTCAGTTTAGCCGTAGACAGACTTCCAGTATTTACTAGCTACAGCTGGAAATACGACCACAACTGTTCGAAATAATTTGTATTGAGCAACTAACAGAAGACGGAAGCTTACTTGTTGACTAAGAAACAAGTGACAGGTCCGATGCTGGCAACACTGCAGAAACATGGACTGGAGTCGAGAAGATTTGATTCACCAAAGAAATCACCTGGAAGATTATAGAAAACTTATTGAATAGTTGCACTAATGTACTCGCTTACAGGAAAAAGAACTGAACAAAGTGAACATTGAAAGGGTGAGAATGTTGAAGTCACTGAATTGAATTCGTCTTGAGCCTGCTGTAATAAACAACAACTAGCGGCTACATAATCAGTTCATAAATTATTTTTCCCAAAATTTATATCCACTGGCTACTGCGTGTGGATGTTTTGCGTGTTTTGCATAAATCAAATTCGTGAAAAACGCTAAAATAACCCGATTGTGTAGTGGATAGTGAAGCATCGCGGACTTTCCAAATCAACTTCTTCTTAAACTGGAATGGTTAAAGAAATGTTTTCTAATGCAAAAAGCTATGGTTGCCGATCAAGTAAAAAAAAAACATATTGAAAGCAAAAATGTCTTTACGCAAATCGAAACCAGTCGCGTTTCACATATGCAAGTTAGTCGTTCTCAACAAAACTTCGTTTACTAAACACAACTATGAATTAACAAAGACAAAATAAACATTTCTTCCATAGAAAAATTTCTTAAAGTGCTACTACGATCAGAAAATCACTCGTCTTTTTTCTTCAAATTTCGAAAGTGTGTTTGCTTAACAACTGACTCGCGAAATATCAAGCTTTAATTTGAAGAAGTCAGTTTTTTATTTTGACTGAAATATTTCTATTTGGTGATCCGCCATTACTAACTTCAAAATCTTGAGAGAACTGGATCGAGGACAAAATGACGTAGAAAGCTCACAAGAGTAAGAATGCAGTGTGTGTAAACCCGGCTGATTTAGTATGCAGCACGGGAATTTTGAGCTCCCGCAGACCTTCAAACTCGTGTTTTGCATACTTAATAAGCTGCATTCACACACTGCAGTTTTAAACCAGTGAGTAAATGACGTCATTTTATACTGGATCCAGCTCTCCAAGGCCTAATCAGTCAGTTATGAACGTGAGTAATGGCGGACCCTTAAATTGAAAAGTTTTACTCAAAGTAAACATTCTTCTGCTTGAAATTAAAGCTTGAAATTTCGCAAGTCGGATGTTAAATTAACACACTTTCGAAATTTGAAGAAAAATGACAAGTGATTTTCTGATCGTAGTAGCACTTTAAAATCAACAATAACTTTGGCTTGAGACTTTCGATTTTCTTGCGTGCGAGGAAAAAAATGTTGTTTTTATACATGCTTCACCTTTGCTCAAAACTATGATTTGATTGCAAAGGGTGGGGTTTGGCTACCAAAATACAGATGTTATACTATGACAGTTCAAACGATCATTCAAGCGATTATTAAAAAGCAAATCAAAATTTTGAAAACAACACTGACCGTCCTGCTGCATCTTCCCTCAACCTCGGACAAAACTAGTTTGAGACAAATTGGAAAAATACCTAATTTTTCCTGTCATCCTGGTTAAAATAAAAACCGTCACTAAATGAATTTCTGTCATCCCCGTCCCCTCCCCTCTTCCAATGCTGTTTTGGGTAAAACAGGAATTTTATCAGTTGGTTTCCAGACTAAAACAACATTGAATAAGAGCTGGGGAGGTGGGCGACTTTGTAGTGGTTAAATGACATTGCGTAGTATCGCGCGTAATAAATAAACAGGTGAAAGTGACTCAAGAGTTTTGCTTTTTTTTCCTAGTCAGTTTGGATGATATCTTAATCGGCAAACATCAGCGAAAGAGTAAGACGACTCCTTGCCCTCAATTCACAGTACTGGTATATTACAAATGCATGCACAAAGTATTTCCATGCGTTAAGCACTAGTCAGCGGATTTACAAAAAGTCTAACAGTCTCATATCTGCAACCCGGAAATGGCTCAGCCATTCTCCGAGTTAAAAACGTTCAAAAGGTCAATAGTGCAGGACACTGAGGCAGGCAGCATCTTCCAAATGCGAGGACAATGCTATACTCAAACCATAACTGGTTTGGAGTTCATGCTTTGAATTGTTGTAAACTGAAAATTGATTCTATGGCTGACTGGTTAGGAACGATAAGGAATACTAATTAGCGATATTTTAAAGTTTAACGCGAAGCAAAAACATAGAATTGAAAACTTCTTGTTAGAAAAATACAGTTTCTTTCTGCTTTTAACTTGCTATACTTGGCTAATCGATAGAAAACGAACTTTGCGGAAAGGGCGTTACTTTAAACGACCTGTATAAACTAAACAATAATTTTAGCTACGCACCCTTTTCAATTTGTCCAAGTTTAACCAACTCTTCCCTGTTGACCTCATCGATGAAGACACTCCTGTAATACTGACATCTTCCTATAAACAACAAAACAAAGAAAAGCATTATATTGACTCACAAACCAAGCAGCCATTTCCGATTGCAAAAGATTTGAACAAAAGATTTAGTCACTTGCTCAGTTCATTCAGGGCTCGAACTTTATACAGTCCCACGATAAGAAACTGCGTAGTAACTTTCATTTAAGAAGGCTTAGGCTCGCTTAGTAACATGCGGAAATTCAAAGCACTTTCACAGATTTTTTAAAAAGGTCAATTATCTCGAAATCCAGTCAGACACTTCATAACGAAACTTAAAGAGTGTAAATTATTCAAGTCCCGTAACTTGTAGGCCAAATTAAAAAAAACCTGTAAGAGCCTTTTTAGCTGTGATGGTAAAATATTTGAAAGCACGGCAAGTCATAAAGCTCATAACTTGCATAAATTTAGCCGCTTTCGTACTTATAGATATCTTGCAATCACAGCCACCAGAAAGTAAATTGAAAATGTTTTGCCACCATGATATCCAAGAGGTACACCTCAAGGCCACAAAAACTTATGCGAGCCCCCATTTAGAATTTCATCTACAAATTGAAAATTTAGGACCGCGTTCTGTAGTGTATTTACACCGTATTATAGCGGTATTGCTCATGACTTTCATTTCAATGATTTCATTCATGGATTCCCTGCTAGCAGAGGCCTCTTCTCCTTGTATTTTGCTTGCTGGAGAAAAGAGACCTCTGCCATGTGTTGAAATAGTCTTTGATTAAGCCGCCGTCCGCAGCCGTGGACGGAGGTTTTAAAACGCATGCTCCTTGTATTGTTTGCTGACCGATCATGTGCTAAAAGCATCACGTGATGGTTCGGTTGCTAAGAAGCCGCGGTGCATGCTCAACACAGACCGTTTCGACCCATGGCAGAGGTCTCTTTTCTCCCGCACGCTGAATACAAGGAAAAGAGGTCTCTGCTAGCAGGGAAATTCATGGACTGCCCTATACGGTGTGATAAACATATTTGGATGAAACTTAAGTATCCGTGAGGAGACGGAGGTGTGGGGGGGGGGGTCTTAAAAAGAACACCTGATATTGCCATTCAGCAGGAGTTTCTCGATTAGCGATGCGTACTCTCATTGGTTGTTACACGATCACGTGCTAAAGGTTGAAAAAATCAATCCACATGAATCTGCAATTCGAAGCCTTGTAGCTCTTTCTAGCTAAAAAAAAAAAGGATTCAGTCCGTGAAAACCTGCTCAGTAAGCTGTTTGGTTGACTTTCACCTGCCCGTTAAAAGGTGCAACTGAGTTAAGGTTTGTCTGCACTCATACCGTACGTACAAGAAAGGTGGGGAACCACTTACCATTGGTGGTGCTGTAGCAGTCGGTTTTGAAGCGATTTTATACCCCACTTATTGAAGAGGAGGAACTCGAAATTAAATCATAAGGTGACTGGAAGAAACCTATTATAACATTTCGTACAGTATTTTTCCCGCGAAAAACAGAAGTCAGCCGATTTCTCAGGAACGAATCCATTTTAAAGTAAGATGAATTAGAACACAAAACCCCCGCTAAGGAAAAATTTTTTTCCTCGGATTTCAAAGACCTGTTACCCTCAGAGCAGTAACTATTTAAATGAAAAGTGTAAAATACCTTTTGCAACAAAAAACAGATGCTCTGGTTGATCTCCTTGATTCACAATCACTTTCCCAGCGGGATATTCCTAAAAGTGAAAAGCGCTAAGAGATAATACACTGAACCAGGGATTCGGTTTCTTTCAATGATTATTATAGAATTCCTTACACTGTAAAATAATCCCTTTTTTACTGCAGGGCAAATGTGTTGTTTAAAGCATGAAAGGACCAAGTTAGCATTTTCATAAAGCCAGCAGCACCAGCTCAGTTAATTCGCAAAATACAACTCTTCTCCAATACTTTCTGCAACCTTAACTTTTCAGCTAAAGAAGCCATAAAGCGCTCGATTGCAAACCACAAGCAAAACAGGGCTAACAGCTCTCTCTGGGAACAAAGCTAGGAAACAATTTTTAAAAATGTTCTCGTTTGGTACATCTGGTACCTTATTTTATAAAGGACAAATTTCAAAAGGTACTAGAGGAAAAGTGAATTTTTTTCAATCTCTTTGAGAACGCGCCGGATGAAGTAGACAGTCAATCAGATAGCTAAAAACACGTAAAACCGGCAGGGGCCTTTGTCGATCGAATTGTATGAAACAAAACATTAAGATTTAAAGTCAACTTGATTATTTAATTAAGATATGATTTTATCGTTTGTGTAAATATGTTATTTTCTTACCATTATCCTATAATACCAAGAAAAGACTACAATTTTAAACCAATAGAATACCTATTGAATATGCATGCAGCGTTTGCCTTGACGAAATGGGATTCATAAAAACCTATTGACTTTCTAATGAGATCCCATTGCAGTCAAAATTGATTTTCGTCGTCTTCAAAACAAATACAGTAGAAAAACTGTCAAGTTAGCAAAACAATCATTAGAAAATATAACAAATAAAATGAGTACCTGCCTAGCCATCAAGGTTACTAATTTATTCTTTTCGTCTGGAGGTAAAGCCTTTAAAGCGGCAACGTCTTCAATAAAATCTTCGATTTCTTGTACGTATCGGTTCTGAACTCGCCTCACCGCTCGATGGAATTGATCGTGGTCGACTCGCAAGAACTCACTGACCTCCATCGTTCGTATGTTATCGGGAGGCGGATAATCAAATTCTTGTCCATCCCCAGATACTAATCCAAGATATTCCCCGGCCACGTGAGTATAGGTTATCTCACAGTCCTTTGACTTATCAACCGGGCGCTCGCTGTAGCCAAAAGCACCGTTGTTTATTGCATATTTCGCTTCCACGGAGCCGCTTAGAATGTAATAACAAGACAAGCAGCTTTCTCCCCATTTCTTGCAAACGTCGACATCAGCGTCGACTTTTTCGTAAGTCACCACATAACTCAGAGCTTCCTTGATGAACTGAAAGCCCTTGTGTATTTCTTTAAGCGCTGAAACAACAGGCTTTATTGTATGCAGCTCTTCTATAGTTCGCCGCTCGGTTAAAGGTCGTTGCAAGATTTCAAGAAGCTTGTCCGT
The DNA here is from genome assembly GCA_016490735.1 of Pachyseris speciosa. Lineage (NCBI taxonomy): Eukaryota > Metazoa > Cnidaria > Anthozoa > Scleractinia > Pachyseridae > Pachyseris > Pachyseris speciosa. The sequence goes on from JAEMWC010000728.1 coordinate 389,928, forward strand.
GAGTACAATTCCAGCTTGAGCTTTGAACAGTCTTTTGTTGAAAACGGGCGGAAGTTTGTGCGAATGAAATTGTAGTCGCGTCTCACACAAGACTGACATTGTTAACATTCGAGACCTTCCACTGGAGAAATAAACTTACTCATTAGCATCTAGATTTTTTTTGTTTCGTGGAAGTTTGTTATTTTCGCCGATAATAAATTCCTCCTTCAACAGGACCATATAACGTTTCGTTTGTTATTATCTTACAAGTGAGATGTTCGCTTAGAACTCCTAGGTTGATCGATATTTCTGTGACTTCGCCATAAACAAACCTTGTAGTCAAGCAAAAAGTTATGTAAATTATCTTTACCTACAGCAGGTGTAACCACGCTCGTAAGTGAATTTTGTTATGTCGGATTTTTGTCAATAAGTGCTTTTTAATATTTTTCTTGTCACAAGATTAATTAAACTAAATTGCAGTAAAAGGAAATGATTTGACATATCAGGCCCATACTTGTGCACGTAATGGAAAATCTCCTCTTCCGAATGCAAATTTCGACTAAAAAACATTGTTGTCTTTGTGGGCAACTTCCGTAAAATTATTGTCTTCCACGACAAGCGCAAAATTTTGATCAACGCAGATAAGCCTTTTTTTTGGGTGAATGCGCCTGATTGCGATGTTTAGTGTACTAAACTGTGACAGACTTGCCGAGTGACGAATTTGAATAAGTGCCTGTATTTATGTAAATAAATGTCTAGCCGGATATTGGGAAAGGAGATGAGTACAGTTTTTCAATTGGAAAACAGTTTCTGTAGTGAACTGGTAACAGAGTTTAATCTTCTCGGTCTAGACATTTAAATCGCATAAAATCTCATTTAGTCGCAATTTATGAGAAATGGCTGGCTTTTCAACTTGCAATTGCGAGATCGCAATTAAAGGAAATATTTGCCCCTCCGTTTCTCCTTCGCTGTTGCGGAATTTTGGCCAGGGGTGATGTTAAAAACAAGACGTTAGCTTTTCTCGACGACGAAATCCGAAAAACGGCTTTCTGAATTGATATTTCATCGAAATTAACCCTATGGGCTCCTAACATACGCATTTGCTGTGGAACAAGGCGAAAGGAGGAGATCTTTACGTATTTATCCCCCCCACCCCACCCCGGGGTGGTAATCCCAGGAAAATTGGGTGGGGGTGTGCGGCCCGCTTCCTCAAACCCTTTCCCTGTTTCAGATCAAAATGTGCGATTTTCCCTACTTTATTTCAGACCTGACCGAATATTCGATACTTTATTTCAGACCTATTTCACGTACACGGTTACAAAAAAAAGAGCTTTGTTAATGGTCTTAGTGCCAGGAGCCCATTATCGCCTAATGATGAAGAAGTAGCTTCTTCCAAAAAAACATACCCAATTCAAGGCTAAAGTGCACAAACCATACCCTATTTCAGACCAAAATGGTCAAAATCGATACCTATTTCAGACCAAAACGGCCAAAGAAAACCGGCAAACCCTTTGGAGTCGCACATCAGCTATATAGCTCATATAAGGGTGTACCCCCAGGGATTCATTCACAAAAGCTCCACAAAGCTTGTAGAAACCAGCACAGATTACAAACGTGGATGTATGGGGAGACAGTTATTTCAAAAAGCTTGTTACTGTAAAGATCCTAATAAAGAACCCTCGGGAGTAACTTGATGATCAAAAGAATGAATACCACCAACACCAATTAACTTTTGTTGTGAAATGTCAAACTAATAATAATAATAAAAATAATAATAATAATAATAATAATAATAATAATAATAATACGCTATTAGGAACGACCAGGATCTTAAGGAAGGTGCTTGATTTCTAAGTACCAAGAGAGTACTTATTATACTTGTTACGACTCGATGCCTTGGGATATATGTCGGTATGAGAACAGCCAGAGCTTAGAGCTATTTAGTTCTGTTCTGCAGTGCCTTTTGTAATTCCTACGGTCCACAGTATTGGAAACCTTGTCGGTTTGCCGTGATTGATCTATTAAACTGCCCGTAACTAAGGTAGATATACATATAGGGAAAGAAGATGTACATTTCCACACCACAAGCTGGGGGAGCAGGGATGGCGCAGATGTAGCCTGGGACCAGGCTCCGCAGTGGCGTAACTGAGCGAAAAGAAAGAAAGAGGCGTGGGACATGGGGAGGGGAGCCCAGTTCCCCGCTCCGCTTCCCCGATGGATTTTTCGATGGGGTTTTCGTTACCCTTTTATATACCATTTTTGACAGAAAAAGTGCCCCTTTCGTATACCTTCCCTTGACAATTGGTACCCCTTTCGTATACCTTCCATTAGAAGAGTACAGTCATGAGGTATGTGTGTTTGAAGTATTTTAATGAAAGGCCCTTTTAAATACCTAAATGGCAGAATTCCCTACCCTTTCATATACTTCGATTCGTGAAATCCCTACCCTTTCATATACCTGAAGCGTGAAAAAGGTACCCCTTTCGGGCGGAGCCTCTCCGCGATCCGCAATGCTCGAACGTTTAACACATGAGCCCCCGGCTCGGGAGATTGGGCAACCACTCCCCACGCTATCGCGCTTAAATAAATTGATTTGATTTTTTTCCCCAATTACTTTCTTTCACCGTTAATTACTCAAGTCTTGTAAACCACAAAAATCGATAAAATCTATTGCTATCAACTAATATCGCTTATATCGATTTTCATCGATTGGGCCGGGCTAAATAAGACCTGGGCGCTCTTCGGAGATAATTGAGACAAAACAATGGTAAAACAATAGACAAACGTTTAACCGCATCGCAATTAGCGATTTTTTAAAGCAATCGAAAAACTCGAATCCCTAACAAACAGATTACCCAGGTTATTCTTTGTGTTTGTCAAAGATGATCAAAGCCGGTCTCTTAATTCCTCTAAGATCTTTCTTTCCTTAAAAACCTGGCTGGTACTTGCTGGAAGACCGGTGACTCATTCAACAAAGAAATCTTTCAACTGGTGTTGATGCGCGTGACGGACAGCCCGCGCGGTCGGAATCGATCGTCACACGGTCATAGTAATTCAACCCGAGTCCATTAGGTTATGGATCACAGAGGAAATGAAGTTCGTACGCTTTCTCTTGTTTTCCTTCCTCGCGTTATGTCTGATGTCTTTGACAGTAATATTACTGCTTCCGAAGATCAAGGAAAGGAGCTTCATTCGTCTTCAGTCCAAGACGCTGTCGAGATACGCCGAAATGTTCGCGGCGAGATTCAGTCAATCGCATCGGTGAGTATTGTGGCATTTTGAACGGTAATTAGTAGCCAGTGAATCTTACGCCTTGAACATTACTGTTTGGAGATAGGATGTGATAAAAGCTTTCTAGCAAAATGCGAAGGCCTAATAAAGAGGCGTCTTGAGCTTGAACGCGTAAATGTGTTTGGCCTTTCATACAAGCATGACAAGGAAGCGCTCACATGGATAGAAGGCTAGACTATTTGATAACTTCACAATAGGTTGGTTGTTTATTTTGTTCGGGGTGAATAACCATGGTTTTTTGTTGTTTTTTTTGTCTCTGGATTTCTATGAAACCAGTAATTTGAATGAACGTCTTATCAGTTTACTCGTTATCTTGGGTTCGTGGTCCGTAAATCAAAATTTTTACAGTGAGGGTTTGGTTCTCTTCGATCCTTTGAACTCGCCATGTAAGTCCGGCGTGTCAATAGTTCAACTTCTAACAGTAATCGTCTTGTGCTTTGCTTTACTTGTTTTAAAGTTGTCACGCTGTTCATTGAAATTTAAAAAAAATCGGATCACTCAATGATCTCCTTTGATAGAGGATCAACTACAACAAAATATTTTTCTTTTCTATCGGAGCTCAGCTAAGGATAATTAATATCTATCAAAACTATATTAACAAGAGGCTACAATTAGCCTAAACCCGGGCTTTCAAAAAACAGTATTGTATCCCTAACTTAGTGCTAAACAAAAGAATAGAGGGAAGTCTGTCTTTCTTACATCGGACGCATTGTGTTTAGCTTGTGTTGGAGTCTATTTCTTTAGACCCCTATCAACATATATTCCTCTAAAATACAGCTCAACCATTGAGAACAATAATTATAACACTTGTAAAAAATATTTCTAAAAGAACAAGAAAAAGAGAAACAGAAAAAATAAAGCCCGTGATATATACCACTAAAAGACATCGAACCCGGGTAGCTGCGTCACAGGAAGGAACAATGACCTTTAGGCCACAGAGGTTTATCGTTATTCAAGATGATAAAAATAGTGTATTGATTCCAAAAAAAAAAAAACTAAGCACACTTGTTTTCGCTTCGATGGATAATTGTTTGAGAAAGGAAACGCTTATCGAACGATGTAGGATTTTTTGGCATAAATGTGAATGGAGTCTCGGTGAAATGTGAGTAGAAAATTAATTAGCAGAGTGAAACTGTTTACAAATACGTCAATCCAGGGTCATTTGAAACACAAGAAAGGAACGTTTCTGGACAGTTTCAAGGGACGCTAGTACATTTGTAAAATATAATCGCTTATCATTCAAAAATTAAAGTCCAGAAATTGAGATATTGTGGCAAAATAGTAAATAAACTACCTGTCAAAGTCTCAGGGGTGTGTGATATCCCGTACTTGAGTTATTCAACAAAATGTACATCTCAATGGAGCGGATACGGGAACACGGCAGTCCATCTGGAGTTAAATTTTGGTCATGTTAAAAGCTTAATTCTCGCTGTTGAACTTGCAAACATTCGTATAGACACTTGTCTTAACATATTAGTTGTTCAGACTTCAAAGACACAAGGTGAATCGACGTTTTCCGATACGTGACAACAGGCATCATTCTTGCTGTTGATATGAGATTTACACTCGAATCACTCGGCCGTGAAAGGTCAAACTCCCTTTGTCTGTAGTCTCTAATTTTTGGCGCTCCCCTCGCGTCGCGTCTCCTCGCAACTTCGCGCGCGCACGTGCCCCCACAATCCGTCGCCAAAATTAGAGACTACTCGCTGTCTACTGAAGCAGACACGGGGAAACACGGCAGTCCATCTGCCGTTAAGTTTACTCATGTTAAAAACTTTCTTCTCGCCGTTGAACTTCCAAACATTCGCATAGACACTTCTCTTAACATATTGTTTGTTCAGACTTCAAAAGCCACAAGATGAATCGACATTTTCCCATACGTGACAACACGCATCACTGTTGTTAAAAATAGTTAGCGCTTGCGCAGAAACTCCGGAAGTGCCATTTGTGGATGATACTCGACGACGAAAAAGAAGAACCGTCGGTAGTTTATGACCCGGGCGCCGCGCGAGACGCGCGCAGCCCGGGTAATTAAAAAGAAACGAAACCAAGAAACTTGGAATAAACTAAGAGAAATCATAGAACAGCAGTCTTATTTGTTTTTAAAAAGATATGTTACGCGACCGGGCGCAATAGAGTTTTTAACGGAGATTTTAGCCCGATGGGTCATGATTTTAAGTTAAAGGTGTAGAGTATAAAGCATTATAAGATACTAAAAATCTGTCAGAATCTCCTCTCGGTTCCTTGACATCGGCGTAACGCTAAATCTCGCCAAAGTGTTGGTGATGTTTTCAGTTGCAATTGCAGCGCCATCACACGGTCTCTCTCGGCCGGAGTCACAAGTGAAGCATCTGAAGTTAACGTGACCCGCGGGTATTCATCGGCCCAAAGGTTTCTTTCAAATTGCGCTTTTTACGCGGGCTGCGCGCGTCTCGCGCGTCGCCCGGGTCTAAGATTACCGACGGTTATTCTTTTTCGTCGTCGAGTATCATCCACAAAGTGCACTTCTGGCGTTTCTGCGCAAGCGCTAACTATTTTTAACAGAGTGATGCCTGTTGTCACGTATCGGAAAATGTCGATTCACCTTGTGTCTTCTGAAGTCTGAACAAACAATATGTTAAGAGAAGCGTCTATGCGAATCATTGCAAGTTCAACGGCGAGAAGAAAGCTTCTAACATGAGTAAACTTAACTCCAGATGGACTGCCGTGTTTCCTCGTGTCTGCTTCAGTAGACAGCGAGTAGTCTCTAATTTTGGCGATGGATTGTGGGGCGGGCGAAAGACACGTGCGCGCGCGAAGTTGCGAGGAGACGCGACGCGAGGGGAGCGCCAAAAATTAGAGACTACAGACAAAGGGAGTTTGACCTTTCACGGCCGAGTGATTCGGAAGTATAAATCTCATATCAACAGCAAGAATGATACTTGTTGTCACGTATCGGAAAACGTCGATTCACCTTGTGTCTTTGAAGTCTGAACAACTAATATGTTAAGAGAAGTGTTTATACGAATGTTTGCAAGTTCAACAACGAGAAGAAAGCTTTTAACATGACCAAAATTTAACTCCAGATGGACTGCCGTGTTCCCCGTATCCGCTCCATTGAGATGTACATTTTGTTGAATAACTCAAGTACGGGATATCACACACCCCTGAGATTTTGTTTGACAGGTAGTTAATTTACTATTTTCCCAGAATATCTCAATATCTGGACTTTAATTTTTGAATGATAAGCGATTAGTTTTTACAAATGTGCTAGCGGCTTGAAACTGTCCAGAAACGTTCCTTTCTTGTGTTTCAAATGACCCTGGATTGACGTATTTGTAAACAGTTTCACTCTGCTAATTAATTTTCTACTCACATTTCACCGAGACTCCATTCACATTTATGCCAAAAAATCCTACATCGTTCGATAAGCGTTTCCTTTCTCAAACAATTATCCATCGAAGCGAAAACAAGTGTGCTTAGTTTTTTTTTGGAATCAATACACTATTTTTATCACCTTGCATAATGATAAACCTCTGTGGCCTAAAGGTCATTGTTGCTGCCTGTGACGCAGCTAAACCGTGTTCGATGTCCTTTAGTGGTATATATCACGGGCTTTATTTTTTCTGTTTCTCTTTTTCTTGTTCTTTTAGAAATATTTTTTACAAGTGTTATAATTATTGTTCTCAATGGTTGAGCTGTATTTTAGAGGAATATATGTTGATAGGGGTCTAAAGAAATAGACTCCAACACAAGCTAAACACAATGCGTCCGATGTAAGAAAGACAGAGTTCCAGTTAGGGATACAATACTGTTTTTTGCAAGCCCGAGTTTAGGCTAATTGTAGCCTCTTGTTGTACTATGTGTCGGATTCATCACTCGTGCAAACCGTGGAAGGTCGTCGACCTAAGCTTTAGTAGGGAGGTACAGTTGGGCCTTGTAAACAGCAAAACATTTTTTTGTACATTTTTTGTATTTGTAAGCTTCCTACCTACTTTAGACAACTTAATTTTCTGAGGGGACGGGAAGGAGAGGACCCTGGGAACGAGGTTGGATAGTCCCTTTCTTAATTTGCGCTTTTGATTAGGAATTCTTTGACCGATTCCACAGGAATTTCAGATCTTGAGAAAAGATTCCTTGAATAACACAATGGTTTAAATTTTGTGGCGATAAGGATCAGTTTCTGCATGTAGTAAAAGGTCATTCTAAAGCCTTTTTTCTTCTTCTTCTAATCTAAAAATGCAATCTACGAGAATCCAAACCGTACATTTCCCTAACCAGCGACTTCTTAATTTTTATCAGCTTGAATAAATGAACGATTTATGAATTCTTAGCCCAGGTGTAAGCGGATGCATTACGAAAAAAATCTGCAACAGAGGAGAGGCATTCCTAGTTGTGAAGTCGATGGGAAAACTGGTGCATATGAAAAAAGAGCTTATGGCTATGGCCGCTTGAGACAACGATTGAATGGTAATTGAGTGGCGATAAGGATCAGTTTCTGCATGTAGTAAAAGGTCATTCTAAAGCCTTTTTTCTTCTTCTTCTAATCTAAAAATGCAATCTACGAGAATCCAAACCGTACATTTCCCTAACCAGCGACTTCTTAATTTTTATCAGCTTGAATAAATGAACGATTTATGAATTCTTAGCCCAGGTGTAAGCGGATGCATTACGAAAAAAAATCGGCAACAGAGGAGAGGCATTCCTAGTTGTGAAGTCGATGGGAAAACTGGTGCATATGAAAAAAGAGCTTATGGCTATGGCCGCTTGAGACAACGATTGAATGGTAAGCGACCATTGCCCGGCGGTTTAACTTTCAAGCAGAAGAATGTTATAGTCACAATTAGTAGCAACTTAAACTCTTCTGAACCTTCTTCTCTTTAACTTTTCTAGCGTTGTTTGGATACCAGTTTATGTAGAAGCTCCGGAGAACTTGCGCCTGAAGAGGCGAAAGTTTCTGTGTTAAAGTTTAGCCTGTACGCGAAAAAACGGGGAAAGTGGCTGGATGTCTTGGTTTTTTTTTTTTAGGATTTGGTGCTTTCAAGAAACGTTGTTCGACGAATCCGCGTCTGTTCACGTAGATTATAGAGGGCTATTTAGAGGACGTTGTCCACATATCACGGGTTTGAAATGACCAGCCTTTTCGAAAAGATTTTTCAACACACTTTCAAGCAAGTTTTTCGTATTTTCGACACATTTAGAGGAAAAGCTGCAATTGAACGACAGATCCCTTTTTAGGAAGAGAAAAAATACAATAGGCAGGGCTTTCAATTACTAATGCGCAGCTCAAACGGATCTGAAATCATCAGTTATTAAACGATTACCATCGATTCCCATCAATATCGTTGGAAATCGATATTCACAATTCTTTCGATCTTCGATTTTCATCGATTTCCAATATCAATCGATGAATTACTATCGATATCGATTACAATCAAACAGCTGACCAAAGAGCCTTAGGACTCTGGGTAAGTACGAGATTGGGCGACAAGACGCAGGGACAAGTGTCTGTGATAAGCAGCCTTGCGTGCACTGTTTAAGAGACATGTCGCTGGGTCAGGACACCTTCAACGTACAAACGAGGCGACTTCTGTACATGTGGATAAATGACGCTTTCCTATCGGTTTGTTTCTATTTTTTACTGATTATTATTCTGTCGCGGAGACATGTCGCCTGACAGTGCCGCACTCGAAACGACACTGGAAATTTGTGTTATTTTGTCCCTGCGACTTCTCGCACGAATTCAAGCAGGTTAAAATTCAAGATTTGGTCACCGCGACAGCATTTTCAGCTTGTCTCTGCCACTTGTCCCCGCGACTTGTCTCTGTGACTTGTCGCTCAATGTGTGCCGACCTTAAAGCTGCCTTGCACAACACAATAAACTATCAACGATCACAGGAAATTACAGCTCTCTCTTTTTAAAAAGGAGTTTGAATTCACTTTAGAGTCGTTCTTCTAGGCGCCGACGTTGTGCGTGCTTGATGTCCCCAATGAGAGGCTTCTCCTCTGCGTTTTCCCGCTCTTATTCATCCGGTGGAACTGGTACTCTCACGCTCTCGCCAGATTGTGCATCCTCTGTACCACGGAGCTTGTTACTGGATGGCTTAAAACGTAGCTTTACTAATTCGTTGTCACCCCATACATACCTCTTACTAACCGAGTCTATCAAGCGGGCCGTACTGTAGAATACGGCCCGCAAAATTTCCATTTCATTTCCATTTTTATTTGCCATTAGCCAGATAAAAATACAAAACACTAGAAATTTAAAAATACGAAACACAAGAAATTTATAATAACTTAAACTTAAGAGGATAGACTACAAATGTTTAAGGTGGTAATGACAAGAAAGCCTAATATAGAAGCCCGGAGCTTATGGACTAGAGGCTTCCTGACAATATAGGGTACACCATACGAATTACGGGGACAGCATGAAATTGACCAATCACAGCGCGCGTACTAAGTAAGAGATAAAATAAATGTACGTACCCCTCATGGCATCATTTCCATCAGTATATATAATCTTTTAAATACAGTTTTGTTCTCCCGCATAGACCTGGAGGTGCGTTGGTGAAGAAAGCTGTTTCGCTAAGAGGCAACAAACCCAAGAACTCTAGCGAATTGTCGTGGCACAGGGAGGCTGATTTGGAAAACGGCCTTGCTATCGACCGCGAGTTTGAGGAGCTATTAAAAGACGCTAAAAGACAGGCTGAGGAAGAAGAAGACGAGGCTTTTGAGGAAGAAGGACTAAAACAGGAAACCTCAACACAAGCTGATGTTATTCAGTATGATGAACTAAGGTGAGAAGCTTGTTTCACGTTCTATCGCAGCTTAGTCTGTTCCTTAGTAGGATAAAGGCATTGAAAGCAACCAATACGGAGATCGCAAAGGAAACAATACTACGTGGTGGTTCGTGTTATTGTTTCTTTCCTTGCCTATCAATCAATTAATCAAAAACTTTATTTTACGTCGAATTCTAGATAGCAATATGCTAATATCTCCGAAGAAAATGAATAAATGAAATTGGTAAATTTAAAGCAATTTCAATAAGTAATGGTAAAATAATACATGGAAATTCAAATTTGCTATAAAATTCATAGAACTAACTAAATTAAGAAGAAAAATAAATATATGAGAAATACACTAAACAGCTAACTTAAGAAATAACTTTAATACAAGCTGGAAGGCAGATAACCATATAGTTGTCATATACGGCCCTTGTTATTAAATGCCGGCGTTGTTGTCACTGATAACTTTCCTGCTATGTTGTTATTGTTGTAACAATCACTGTTCTTAAGTTGTTTCTTGTCTTTCTTTTATTGTTATTGTCACTGTAAGGTTATTGTTATCGTTATTGCTGTTACTATTATCTCTGTTGTTGTTGTTGCTGCTACTGATCAAAGTTCCTTTTCAGCCTCTTTTCAGGACCACAGTTTTATTATCTTAAGCGTCGCTTAATCCGCATCGATCTGAGTGTGTTTTTGTTCCACTATTTACCACTATTTTATCTGTGTGACTGTTGTCGGGGTTTGCTTGTTTATTGTTGTTTTATTGCTATTGTCTCAATCATTCTTCTTGTTATCGTTACTGGTGTTGTTTTTATTATTATGTCTTTTGTTGTTGCTGCTTTTCATAGTCCAATAATTTCGTAATAAAGTTCCTCTTCAGTTTCTTCTCGTAGCCATAGTTTAATTAGTCTCCTACGCAGCCGTTCTTTGTCTCATCACGCAACGTTCCTCGCCACCCTTGACGGCTGCTGAAAACCGAACCACATTCCTTTCCCGACTATTAGCCAATCAGGATCAGCCTTCCATTTTTTGAAAAGTGTACGCGCCAATTCCTGAGTTAGGCGTACATCCAATCACAGCCTAGTTTATATCGGTGTCCAGCGCGCGCTAACAACGGACTACAGTGGAGTGATAGGAAACGGTTAGCGTTTTGTTTACGTTTTTACTAGGATACTAGATCTTAACTAGTAATTGCACTTGACTTTGTTGCCGAGTAGACGAGTTTGGTGATGAGGTTCATCGTGGACGAAATGAATGTGACAATTTTTTTCGGGACTTGTCATATTGTGATTTGGTAACTCAACACGAGATTGTTGGCCGCGTGTCTTTGAATCGGAGATAGGAAGCCAGGAACGTAAGTCATAGGCGCCCTAGTCCCGCTTTTAAGAGTCAATAGGAGGAGAAATACGAGCGCTAGCTTTGCCTTTTCCAAATTGCAGGGATTTAGATGCTTTCACTTGGTCAGTCACGGAAACGTTTTCGCGGACAGTCTCTCCATCGGGAATATTTCGTATCTCATCTGTAGCTCGTAGGAATCGCTTTGCTCTTGGAGGTTCCCTTTTACTAAAGACTTCCTCTCTTTCTCGTTGAACTTCTTTTTACGAAGCCCGTTGGAACTTTGTCAACCGCTTGTAGCAAACATTTCTGGGCTAGATTACAGGATACCCGGCCACATCATTTACAGATAGCGTCCACTGCAAATGAACAATTCGCTGCTGTTTGAAAAACACCTCACATCCACAACGATTGAATGATTTGTTGACAATTGAGTGAACTTTTGCCTGTATCAGTATTTATCGTGATTTGCCTTGCCAACGGCGATGATCACGTAAAACACTATGGACAATCTTCTTAGGAATTGTTCCATCCGTGACCAGAGTCCGTGACATCGCTGACAGAATGAAAAGCATGCTGTTTCCCCTGACGTCATTGTCATTTTTGTGATACCTGATTGGTTAATTCGTTAGACCGCAAACACAAAGGGAAAGGAATGTGGTTCGGTTTTCAGCAGCCGTTAGTGGCGAGGAACGTTGCGTGACGAGACAAAGAACGGCTGCGTAGGAGACTATAGTTTAATTGCATCTGTGTCGCTTAGGCCCCTTCCACACGTATCCATTTTCGGTTGAAAACGCAACTTTTTCTTTGCGGATTGGCCTTCGAACGGCACGCGTCCGATGAAAACGGTCACCGAAAACGCTCTCCACAGTGGAAATGTTTGAAAACGCCGTAGTCGTGTGGCGGAAATGTTTCACTGCCACCTTGCCACCTTAAATATCATATCTTAAGTCAATATCTCTTTCAGGTAAAATGTTCAAGCTTGTTATTTCAGAATACGTCTTTATCGGTGGGGCTAGTTTTACCGCCGGTCTCGAAAATCGAAGTGTTAAACGCCTCAAGAGTTTTCTACAAGCAAGACCTCCGAGGTGTTCTGACTAACACTAGTACGTCAATTGTTGGTGAGACAATTTAGTCTACCAAACATTGATTTCAGAGGAAGAGAAGGATGATTCAAGGCCAATTCGTATAACAAAAATATCCGTTTCAAACAGAAACCGTTACGTGTGGACAGGGTCTTCACTAGGCTCGATTTCCGCCGCTCACTCGGGTCCGGGCTTTCCTCCCCGAGAGAGCGGCTGGACGCGTCGGTTAACCATTGTTGGTTTCAGCCAATGAGCTTACCGCCTGCAGATTTTCGTCTGGCAATGTTGTCGCATAAATTATCATATCAGAACAGAGTTGTGGAAAATGGCGGACAACGTGGAAAGGATGTGTGTGGCTTACGAGCGAGTTTTGACGACATTTAACATTGAGAATTTAAAAGATTTACAGTGAGAGGCACTGGAAAAGTTGATTACTGGCCGAGATGTCTTTGTTATTCAACTAACTGGGTCGGGAAAGTCCCAGATTTTTCAGTCCGCTCCGATGTGTTTCGACACAGTTAGTCCTTTGCTAACCAAATGCGAAGTCAATCGTAATTGTGATCTCTCCTCTGACTCCCCTTATGCAAGACCAAGTACGGTACCTTAAGTCTCTTGGAATCAGTGCGAGTTCGTCGGCGATGAACTGAAGAGCGATGAGGCTAAGCAACTGGTAGAACGCGGGAATTTCATGTCGTGTATGGCTCAGCAGAGGCGTTTTCCTCAACAAAGCGATGGCGTGCTATGCTAAGCAGTGACGCTTACAAAAATAGATTGTCCGCCGTCCTTTGTTGCACCTCTTAACAATGAAGGGCCGTTCTTCGCGCAAATTTGTTTGCATTTGTTGTTGACATCAGAACAAATTCGGTCCTCGATGGCTTTTTTGAGTTGAGCACTATCCATAACTGCGTCCGCGATCGACTTACAACTGCTTCCTCGCACCGAAGCTTTACCGAGCCGATGGAGATCCTTTGATAACACTCCGATTTACTCCCTGATTCATAAGTCACAATTGCCTGAAATAAAGAACATTTTTATAATTTTATTTGAGCCGAACAGGGAAGAAGGATAACGTGCACGTTCTGTCAAATAAATTGAAAACAAATAAATTTAATTAATTAGCGCTTACCTGTACTTCAGAAATATCTCCTTAACAGTGGACTTCTGGCGTTTCCTTCACCAAAGGCGCATCTTGGACGGGACCAATGGGCCAAACTACTGGTAACTGAACAGGCATGGGACTTAGTTTGGGTCGAATCTCTCCAAATGACAATCTTTTTGCGACCTTTTTCCTTCCTTCATCCGTTACATGGCGAAGAGATTTCAACGGCGCAGCAACACTTGGCGAGATTGACGAGTCTGTAGGAACGCCTCGCTTCGGCCGGTTATTTGCTGTAAACTTTTCTTTCAATGAATGCTGGAGAATTTTAATCTCCTCTCGGATCTTTTCAAGGCGCTTAACATCTCGATAGTAGCGCTCGTTGCAGATGGTAACTGTCCATGTTTACACTCGAGGGAGGGACATCCATTATGTTGCAAATTCTGTTTCGCAAATCAGACACTTTCCATTTAATCTAGTTTTCTTCCTAGAGTCAGGAAGCTCACAGACACAGAATACGCATCCAGTATTCGTTTGAAATTTTTTGGGTGTTTCCTCGCTTGCACATTCGCCATCCATTACAACATTGCGTATTTGCGCGCGAAATAAGAGCCTGGTCCTCACTAGCGACGCAAGCATAAGCACAAGCATAAGCTTATGCGCCGGTGAGGACAGCCGTGACATAAGCATAAACATAAGCATAAGAATATCAAAACCTTGCGTTTATGCTTATGCTTATGCTTATGCTTATGCTTGTATTGCTGATAACATGGCTTAAATAAGGAACATTTGGAGTCTGATTTCACATCCGGTGACATCTGACACGCATAAATTACAGACAAGGTCGCTGGTTCACGCGTCCAGCCGTTCTCTCTCGGGGAGGAAAGCCCGGACCCGAGTGAGCGGCGGAAATCGAGCCTAGGTCTTCACGGGATTTTCTTCCTTTGTTTACCTAAATTTCCTTCATCTCAACAGTTGCAAGCCTCACAACAGCATCGCATTCCTCAAAACCCACAAAACAGGCAGCAGCACCCTAACAAATATCCTAAACCGTTATGCGGACCTCAGGGAACTCAAAATAGCGCTTCCGAAACAGCAACTGTACCGCTTTGGCTGGCCGGGTTATTTTCACTGGAACAACGTAGACCTGTGGCGTCTCAATGGAGAGCCAGCGAGTATCCTGTGCAATCATGCGCGCTACAGAAGACCAGCTATGGATGTGGTCATGCGCAATGACACCAAGTACATCACGATTCTGAGGGACCCAATTTTTCAGTTCGAGTCAACTTTTAATTACATGGAACTATATCGCTATTTCAAATTGGCAAATTTCTCGAATCCCTTGGAGATATTTTTAAGAAATCCTCGAGAATATCTCTTCAACTTGACGAGAAGCGTGAAGATCTTTCCCGAATCCATGCATCTGGTGCGAAATGGGATGTTTTATGATCTTGGGTTATCGCCTTCTTTAGAAGACAATGAAAACGGAATTAGGGACGCAATTAAAAACATCCAAAGTGAATTCGCTTTGGTTTTAATAATGGAATATTTCGACGAGAGCCTTGTTCTTCTCAAGAGGGAATTCTGTTGGGATTTAGACGATGTCATTTATATTAAACAAAATCAAAGAAAACCAGGGAAAACTACTTCCACAAGAGTTTTATCTTCTCAACTTAAAGACAGAATACGAGGTTGGAATCGAGCGGATGTGCTGCTTTACGAGCATTTCAACAAGACATTCTGGGAGAAAATAAAACAACACGGTCCTGGTTTTTACAGGGACCTCGCAGACTTGAGGCGAAAGAATCAAGAGATGTATAAAGACTGCGTTTCGTCTGAAGAAGTAACAGAGATTGCTTTTCGTCTGACAGGGGAAATACGAGCATTCAAGCTAAACGAAGGGGTCACACCCTTCAACAGATACTTGTGTCAAAAGATGCTTACAAATGAGATAGATTATATTAATTATTTTCGTCGCAAATTTCACCCGTATTCTGAGTACCAAAAGCAATTGAGGGCCGCTGGTAAAGCTCCACAGGTGATGAGGGGTTCGGACAATGTCATTGCCAATCGAATTAAAGCTCAGCGAGCTCAAATGGTGTATGGACGTGTTCAACCGAAAGCATTTCAACAAAGAGCGCAGGTTGTTTCTCAAGGAGTTCAGGCCATTCCTCAAAGTGAGAAAGTTACACCTCGAAGAGGGTAACCTACTCCACAAAGAGCGCAAGCCATTTCTCAAAGACCGCAGGCCGTCCCTCGGGATAACCAGGTATATCCCTAAACAACAGGAGGCCATTCATCAGTGTGGGCTAATCGTGCAACAGATGGCGTCGCCCTTTCCTCGGCGGTCATCATCTTCTATAGTACCGCTTCCTTTCCTCGGTGATCATCTTTTCACCAGAAACAGAAAACCTGGCCTCTAATCTTCAGGCTTATTTCTACTGAGCTCTATGCTCTAGTCAATTCTAGTTATGCAAACCCTTTTGTCATCATGGCCAATTTTCTGGCGCTCTCCAAGAATGAGAAATTCAAACGATCATCCGGTTGGATCCTACTGGAGTTTCCTTGCTGGCAGCTAGTGGCCATTTATGGGATATGTCACCCCGCTTATCCCGCTGTAAGCAAATTTTACTTTTTAGACCGTCTCACAGTACCTGAAAATGGTGGGTTCTGTTGAGATTATCTATCAAATGCCTCTCGTGTTTATACGAGACTCCAGGGTAATATAACATAAGTAAAATTCGAATCGACATTTATTTCCTTCATTATAGACGGGTAACCACTGGATTTGAGAATGAACTAACGCAGTATTTGAGGGGGGGGGGGGCTGTAATTTTTGTTTTTAGTATCCCAGGTTATTGCCCGTGTCTCCATTAACTCTTTGGTTGGAGCACAGGACCACTGCACGATTGGCACGCGCACAACGTAGACTGTGTTCGCACTATACCGGGTCAACTTCTCAGCCGGCATAGAAATCGATCCAGCATAGAGTGAACCTAAACATGGCAAAGTGACTCTAAGTTGTTACACTTTGCCTGGTAGCATTATGCCTTAACAGATCCGTAAAAGCATGTGTCAGATTGCGTGTCGTTCTATTTACCTGCTCGCTGCACTCGCAATGGCAGGAAAACTTATCTTTTACAAAGGGTGCAACGTTCCATAGCACAACCATGCCGCAGCACTTCGGCAAAGAGTCGTGCACAAATCATCTTCGATGTCTGACGAAACTGGTCATTTCGTGACGACACCAAAGCTATCTGTCATAGTGGAAACCAGGCCATTTTTGTTCTTTCGTATATTTTTTTAATACTGACCCAACGTAAGTCAGACGCTTTTATTGTTTAGTTGTTCTGTTTTGTTTTGAATAAAAAAGACAAGCTAAAATGAGTAAAACAGGAACCGCAATTTGATTCATTTGCAAGTCATGTTTCCATAGATCCCCACAGAAGAAGTCCATGATTGATATACGTCTAGCAAAATCAAAGTCTTCTTTTTTCTGTTTTGTTGTTGGTTTTATTCCTTCTGTTTTATGATTTCTTTTTCCCTTTCGATTAAAAAAAGGTACCTGATGTTATCTTACTTTTTGATCGCTTTTTTTTACACAAAAGAGTGGCTATTTTAAAGAGATGATTTTGTCCTATTTAATTAAGGGAATGGAAATATTTTTTTAACGTGCAAATATTTAAGAAATTTTAAGAAATCAAGAGAGAAGACTTTTTGTAAGCACGATAAAAATAATAAAGGTTATTTCTATGACTTGAAGGCTCATGTTTGTGTTTTAATCCACCATCCTTACTCCCAAGGGTATCAAGGATGTAAGCAATGACGGACCGACAACCAATACACTCACAGTTTTAGCTTAAGGTTGGAAACTTAGGAATAACTTAAATGCAAGGACTGCTGCACTGGCAAGGTGGATTTCCTCCTTGAAACTGTCTTTGTTCCAGTGTTGCATTGAAATATGAGGTTCATCCTCTTATTCCACTACCTTAGGCAGTCAGATAGATTTCTTCAGCGCACAGTCAACTGGTTTGGCTATTTCATGCAGGCTCCATCATTAACTGAAACAATTGACACTGGTGATACACGTCTACTGGGCACCTTTATGATCTGTTACTTCCTGTCAGGACACAGAAAACTAGTGAGACTCTTGTGAGGTCATAACATCTTTCTGCCGCTTTTTATGACAGCGCGTTTTAACAAAGCTTTTGTAAATAGATGTCTTTTTAACATTTTTTAGTACATACATTCCCTTAATCTCTTCATCGTTCCATATATTTTCTCTTTTTATTATCTACTTCTTGTAAATTCAAACGGATGCTTTGAATGCTGTTGTAATGTTATCATCATCATCAGCAGCAGCAGCATCGTCATCGTCATCATCACCATACGCATGATGGGTCACCTCGCAGGTCTTACAAGGTCTCACCTGATTGAAGACCACTCTACAGGTGAGACAAAAGAACAAAAAACAGAAACAATGGACCCTAGCCCTAAAACAATAGGGCTGATACACTATCCCTGCCACTGAAATTTAGAGCACATAGGAGCTGCATGATCGCTTCGATCCACATTACAACACTCACGCACGCTCTGTGGCCGGGACTTAAACCTACCTGCAAGTAAGTCTCCAGTGCTGAGTAATGACCTTCTTGATCACCCGCCTGCGGTCGCGGGCTGCACGGGTTTGATGGACCATTATTACTCGGTCGCACGGAGATACGAAATTTTTCTTCTCGTGTTGAAAAAACATTAGAAGATAAATTTCGTATCTCAAATATTTTTTTAACACCAATGCCCATCTTCAGGTGTGAAAATAGCCAATACAGTGAACTCCCTCGATAGTGGACACTTTGAGGACCATCTCTTTGTGTCCGCCGTAGAGGGGCTTCCGCCTTAGAGGTACTGAGTTTCGTTACTGAGAATAGAGTAAGGGACAAATCAACCGGACGAAAGTGTCTGCCTTACAACGATGTCCGCATCGAGGGAGTTCGCTGCATAGAAAATTGATCTAAAAGTAGGTGCCTTGTCCTCCGGGCTACTCCGTGCAACGACTCCCCTACGTTAAGTCTTTTGTGCGAAATTCAATGCGAGAAAATGTAATTAGGCCCCGGTGACCAATCCCGCCATTTCAAATTTGCTTTTCATTACTGATTGAACTTGCCGGGCAAGTTGCGATGGCCTGTCCTTCGGGTTTCTGTTATTAGTCGCTGGGAATAGAATAAAAATCAGTCAATCAGGCACCAAAATGGACAAGTTGTGTTTGTGAGACGAATCAATAAATACGACCAGAATGTTCAAAACTACGATCAGGACAGCCTAGTCCCTAGGCGTTCCCTATTGCCCCCCTTTTCTGCGCGAAGTCTGGGAAGGAGTGGGCGAAAGAACGCCTAGCAAATACTGCCAAAATACCCCTGATGTTAGCGCAAAAAAACCCCTGGATGGAATTTGCTTGTTTCCACGCCGTATCGTGTGAAAGCTTCCCGCCGATGCGACAATCCGGGATAATGGAAGTGTCCACAAACGACAGTAATTTCTAACTTTGTGGAATAACCTTTTCTGTCCGTTATTTTGCGTTGCTTTTCCGTTCAAAGTTCTGTCGTGTTCATATTAAAGTTACATGTACTTCGCCGCACATTTTTTATCGTGAGCATAATTTTTGTAGATTCAGAGTGGGAGACCAAATGCGATGTGGAGCTTACCACCCATCCTTTGTGTAGCAACCTGAAGCCATGATTGTAATGTATGATCTCGTGCATATTTCAGTGTTGTTTATGGTTGATCTGGCAGTATTTGCTAGGCGTTCTCGGCGAGTCTCTCTCTTAGTGACGTCACCGCTGACAGTTGGGTTTGACCGAACCGAGAACGCCTGGAGACTAGGCTGCGATCAGGAATTTTATCAGTTGCTTTTTGAATTTTCTTTTTTTAGCAGACAACCTGAATGTGGGCTACTTTTTCTGATCCTCATATGAAAGTTTGCCTCATATCAATAATTTATTTTCACCGGGAGGATGTACGAGACTAATTATTGTTGATTCTCTGTTATTAAAGTTACTTATAAATGGGGTCTATTTCATAACTCATATTCTAGGGCCCGTTTGTTCGAAAGCCGATTAAGCCTATAATCCAAGATTAAAATTAATCAAGGAATTTATTTCTCCATCCACAAACGTTCTTCAACACTGATATTCTGCAAAATTTTAGATAAAAGGACGTTAATCTTGAAAAGAAAAAGCAACAAAAGCCGAAACTTTCATCCAAAAGTTAAAACAGCAAACAAAGTTTATGTTAATCCTGGATTAAGTTAATTGGCTTTCGAACAACCGGACCCAAATTAATTTTCGTGTTACTTAAATGACTATGCCATTTCCGAGTTGTAGGTGCGAGGCTAATTCTCTTTCAGTGTCCTTAAATTTGGAATTCTCTCCCGGTGTCAATCTGCTGTCCAGCTAGTTTCTTACCTTAAAGAAGAAGATGTTAGAATTTTTATTTAAACTGACAATAGCGAATAATGCCGCACTCATACAGCACCAAATATTTTATTCTCACCATTTTGTCTTTTGAGGATGCCTCTCCTATAAGCTTCAGTGGTGGTTTCTTGAGGTCTCCTCGCCTCTAACTTTGGTGTAAAGATGGCAAATAAATAAAAATAAATGTACAATGCAAAAAAATCATGGAAGTGTAAAATCAAAATTACGTTCATGAAAACGGACAAATTCCCTTTAAATTGTACAAAAGACTAAGCAAAGATATACAGAAGAGGAGGAACTCGCTTTTGATCATTTTGCCTGGGATAAACCGGAAAGAGAGAATGAAGGCTACTTGTTTTGAAGAGGGCTGATCCTACAAAGACTTGAAAAAATCATGCGTAAAATATAGCGCACGTGTTTTGTTTCTCTTTTGGAGCTTTCAGTAATGTTTTCTAACAAAGGCATCAAAAATATACCCGCAAATGTGTTTATAACCGAATTCGGTGGCTCAAAACTACTGCCTAGGTAGAATATTCCACTGAACTCGCATTTACTTCAAATCTACTGAATTTAATTGATTTAAACGCCGCAGTTTACATGCACTTAATTCGGCCTTTAAACGATTAAACCTGGCCTTAATCTGTAGGATTCACCCGGCTACCCTGTTACTAAGAAGCTAGCCTAAGCTGCGTAATTTAACCGAAGTTTCATTCAAATGGACTTCGCTGAATACGTTTGGCCCATTACAATAAATATGGCGAAATTGGCGGCGGGCACACAACTGTTCCACATACGAAATTTGTTTGTTTTCTTCCCACTCGACCGAATTTCAAATATTTTCATCAGAATCAAGTCGAATTCATTTCGATAACATTTCCATTTCCTTGGAGCGTCCAATCGTACTGATGACTTTGGCGTATAATCTAAAGGCACGATCTTTAACACTGATTTTTAAAAGCATTTCAGTTATCAAGTTTTATTCATTTTTTCGCGAAATTTTACTTTAAATGGCGTTTACAAACAGACCTATCGACTTCTTCGTTTTAATTACGCATCGTTTCCATGGAAACAATTTTAATGCTAATTAAGATAACCATAATACATGTATTGAGCAAAATAAGATAACCGATATACTCCAGCGTTTGAAAAAAATCGGGAAATTGCTTCCAATGAGGAGGTTTCAACGATATTTTTCTGTGCTACCGTGATGCAACTTCGCTGATGCCCGGTTTGAAAATGAATCAGAGTCGATGTGAGTTATTACATGCAGATATCGAACCCTAATTGTTCACGCATTTTCTCGCAAAAACACTACGGCAAAGCTGGGCATTTGCTAAAAATCGCTTTCAACCGACGACTTGACTTTCCCGGCATAGCGTGTGCGATCGCTGAAAACGTCCCAGGTTTTAAAAAGCGTTTGGTTTTCAAGTGAACCTTTCACACAAAAGAGATGTGAGGATGCAACTCGATAGAGACCTGTTGTCCTCGCTCATACAAAAGCCCAACGCGAGGTTATGAAGATTTTTCAAGTATAACAAGCAGATGGGAACGGGCTGCTCGAGATCCGTGGTAGTAGTTCCCAGTTCTGACTGGAAGCCCGACGCAGGAAGTTCTGCCTCTAACACATCAACCACAACAACAGGTTCAGCGCTGAGGACACTAACGGAAGCGTCCATGTGAGTAGAGTTTTTACATGTAAAGATTACGTATGTTTATTGTGGACTGACCGAGACTTCTGCGCATCCATTTATGTTGATTTTAGCAAGCAGTGTCCTCACCGTGAGATCCTAAAACAACAGTAATAACAGTACCATCGGTAAAATAAGCGCCGCACGAGACTAGTGTAGTGTGGATTACATGAGAAGCGCATGGTTCCATCAGTAAAATTCGCCGAAAGCTATGACTGTCATCAGAGCAAGTATCCGTCATGCAATGAAATGATAAAACTGATCAAAGGCGATCTCCGTTAATAGGAACTTCGCGTAGCTTTCCCTACCGGGCATGCTAGACGACCCTTCACCCAACGAACTTGAAAACATTACAAAAAATCAAATCTTTGGCTTTTAATTTCGAAGCACAAATAAAACACGCCCAGCAATGAAACCTTCATAAAAGCGAATTTTGGGAGTGCATACATCAAACCTAAAAAAATACAGTCAAACCAGTGTGATTGATAACAAGATTTCGACATGTGATATTCGGATGCCAATGAAAACAAAATTCTTCTGTGTCGCTTACGCTTAGCTAAAGAAACACCTGCCGTGTTACGAAAGCAATTTCGTCAATTTCTTGTTCGTTTCCCCGATGGTTTTCTTTTTCTAATGACGGCTTAGTTGCATTTAAAAGCTAATTTCAGAGCCCATTTCCCATCGATTGAAAAATTTCTTTGATCGGAATAAAATGCTTTCAGGAAACAGTATTTCCTTTCTAACTCCGTTCCTATTTGCAAGTAATTTCAATTTACTCAGTATGCGCATACTAATTTAGGACTTTTCCGCCACGTGGGTAGAAAAGGAGAACTTCACTTAATTTGCGATCATGAAAGGCAAACTGCCTTTCCACGATTAATTATTGCGGTGAAACATCGCTAGATGAAAGCGGATTATACAACTGAGGAAGTAAGAAAAAAGCAAAAAAGGGTATTTGTCGTAATACTGGCGCGACCGGTTTCGTAATCGACCCGCTCTGAGCGTCAAAACTCTTTGTCCGCGCTGAAATCGCAAAATTGTAAAATTAATTTCGCCATCGGCTTATAACGTGCTGTGTCTTTTGTTGACACATCTGCTCAACAACAATGAAGGAAAGAAAATAAATTACTTCCAGAGAAAAAATTGCTTTTTATATTGAAAGTTAATGATTAATATTTCCATTAACAAGTATTGCTATATCTCTAGATTTAGATAGAAAGAGAGAGCACCTTGCATACGTTCAGTGAATTTTATTTTCTTTTTCAATATAACAAGCTTACTTCCACTGCCGGTTCAACAGACAACAGGATTTTTTTGAATTGCAAAGCAGTCAACGTTCTTTTTCGCGCCCTTACAAATTTATCTTCCTGCGTGGGAGAGGAAGGTGGTGTCGTTTGCTTCTTCAACAACAATCAAGTAAAAGTCAAACTTCTCCTAACTGACAACTCTTTGATACAAAAGGCTCATTGAGAGACAGACATTGGCGCTGCTATTTACGAAGGAAGCTCAGACGTTTCGGGACTACGGTGCCCGGCTTTCATCTGCGAGAACTACACGCGCGCTTTGATATTCAATGTCGCTCACAGCACGCGCCGCGAGACTGCAGACGAAATTCGCTCTCTTTCACACCTGCATGTATTAAATAATTTCTGCTCTCCATGATAACCCGGCAGAAGACATGATGATATGTAGCCGTGGTACGAACAGGGTTACGAAAGACGCCACGTGGAGGGCCGTCTAATATCAACACTGAAGCCGAAATTTGAAACAACCTGCCACATAAACATAGATTCAGTTCAATTTTGTTTGAATTCTCGCAGCGAGGACTGTGAGAGGCATTTGAATATCATAATGCGCGTTTAGCTCTCGGTCAATTTTACCGATGAAGGGACAGTAGTCTCGAAACATCTCAGAGTCTTCCGTAGATATCATGCCCGCAGGAACTCCAAATTTGAACAGAACTTATATCAAAGGCGCTACACAGTTTAGCATATTTTGACCATCAGCAACTATTTCTCTTCTTCTCGCGCGTGGTCTTCCTCGCGCGCGCCGCTCTAACTCGCGTGATATTTCTGCTGCGCAGTCCACTATATAACAGGAAGTCTAAGAGGTCCTGAAGTAAATGGTGATTCTTACCAAAACTCAGTATTGACGCAAAGAGGTGAAGCTGAGTGTTTGTTAGTCACTATACAGGTGTCCATTTGCTAAACATCGAAAAGGAGGTTCTCGCGGCCGTCATGTCGACATGTTGAGACAAGCACTGAAAGAGGGCACGAAATGAAATGTTTTTTTTTTTTAAGGAAAATTGACTTAACAAAATAAACTTTATGAAGAAAGGTTATTGCTGAAGGAGAGAAAATATAGTGTTCAAGTGTGATGACAGTAGGTTCGTTGGGAAGCTCAAAGCTGGTTTGCAATCTTCTGTTTTGCAAAACAACAAATTTCGGCTCTACCTCGGTGTAAAAACCTGTGAAACTCACGAATGACGTAAAATAAAGAAAGCAAAACATTCGAAACAATAACGTACAGCAAAACAATACCTCATAAAACAAAGAAAACCGCACTAGGTTTTTACACCGAGGTAAACCCCAAATTTCGGGAAAACATGATACAAGACTGAACTGATCTCAGGTGTCAATCAAATTGAGTTATTTCCTCAGAGATCTTAAGTTTGCAAGCTTAAAAGAGAGTGGCTTCAGCTCACCAGACCGCATTTATTTGTGAGGTATCCTTTGAACACTAATATAATTTGATACGTCCACTTCCTCTTTGGCTTTTTTATATCAAGTTTTCGTACCAAAGATGCACTGCTTTCAGAAATCGATCGTTGGGGGCGAAGATGAAATCTCTTGAGGTCCTTGTTTGATTTTGGTAGCCTTGCACTCAAGAAAGGAAAGAGACTGCGTTTAGTTCTCAGAACTGAAGTTAAGATATAAGATCACTTTATTTTCGTGAAAGAGGGCCGGTATAAAATGACAGCTGTAGTTTTTTTTATTTTTACTCAGTTGGAATCCATTCAAACTCAGCCGAACTGAAGCAGAGGAACTTCTTTCAAGAGCGGAGCCTGGTGCCTTCATATTTTCTCATGATATGACGTCAGAACTGTTTTTATCAATATCGTAAGAAAGCACCTTCCTTGTTACATGTGTTTTATGCGAATCTTCTATGTCCTCAGTGTATTACGCCCTTATGTGTTCAGTGGTAAAACGATGTAATCTGTTTTCACTTTCCATCAGTACATTGGGTACCATTGTTTTACGTACTAACTTGTTACATTCCTACAACAAGCTTCACAAAACAGTTTCTACCACAAATGAACGATGAACAACATCTCAATTGATCAAAGAAGTCCACGGCGGTATTTTTGCTATCACACATTATGGTTTACATGAAAAGAGAGTTTCTCATGCCGTATTTGAGGTCTTATTCCATTGAAAGGAAAAAAACATGGTCTTCTAATGTAGCATGCACACCCCGTTTGTTTTTCTAATACCAACTGCTACCGATCTTCATTTTTCCCACGCACAATTCCTGAATGGAACTTATTACCAGTAACATTGCAACCTCAACCCAGTCATTTAAAAATGACCTACATGTCTTAAACATTTCAAGGGTTATTTAACACTGGTCTCTATTATGGAAGACACGCCGTGGTGTTTCACGTAATGTAGTTATCATTTACAGGTTTGATATGGCCGAGTACTTGCTCTACCTATCAGAACACTGCATGACAATTTGATTAACTCTTTTTCTACCGCTCATCAAAATAGTGGTCGTAGAAGACCAATGCTTTTCCTGCAGCTTTCCCAAATCCCGGACTATGGTTGAAATGAAGCATTTTTATTGCAAAATGAGTTTTTCAGATTTCATCACCCTGGAAACTGACCGAAACTCCCAATTTTCACTTAATATGACTGTTTATTTCTCTTTGAAAACCAAAATCGCCCTCGGACAACACCAAAATTCACGCAACTTTGTCTTGAAGTTTTCAAGACAATAATTCCTATTGAAGTTAAAGGTTTACGTTGCAAGCAAACTTCGTCTCCACTTCTTGCAATTTGTTCCACTTTTTCCTGCTCACTTCTTTAGCGCGACGTGGTTAACGCTATTTGATTTCAGTTGCTCTCACGGTCTGTAATTTTCACGTTTGTGACCCAAAGGAATTCTGGGATATTCTTGCCTAACAGCAGCATGGACGTCTGCCAATTTCCATTTCACATATTTTTTAGAACCGTGTCGAGCCACCCGGTCCTGCTGGCAAAATATTGCACCGATTGCATTATTTACAAGTCAAAACTCGCCAAAATTGCCATGCCAGGTCCCGGAATCCACTCACAAAACGACTAAAGACACAACTTCACTCCATGGAATGCCATCACTCGCTCGAATACTTTGAGCGGCCCACTTCGTGTGAAATTGCTTCTCACTCTGTATTCTTTCAAAGGATTGCCTCTACCCATCAGCCCAGCTTTATGATGCCAGGCAGGGGGCTTCTGAGGTGCAAAATGGCTCGAAAAACACACTTGTAAATCAAAGAAGCAACGAATTGTAGCTGCAGTGTTCGTTTAGAAATAAACGACAGCTAGCGTGATGAGCGTGACAACAAAGATAGAGCCTTCGGTGTTGTGGACCAGCGAAATCGCCGTGGTAACCCCTTATATGGAGTAGTCAGGTCGATTTGACCTCCTACCCTCCGAAAATTGCAAAAAAGCGACCAAATCGACCGGTAGAGAAAGAGTTAAAGACACCACGTACCATGGACTATTATAACTAAGACCGCTGATCATACTCCTGCATTATATATATGGGAGATTGATACGCTTATCAATTTAGATTAAATTTAGATTTCTGAGCTTTTTTATGTCATTTCGATCACTTAATTTTTTTTCCTTAAAGTTAAATGTACTTAGGCTACAGTACAAAGAAACTGTAAAAGAAACAAATTCATATTTTCTTTTCTTGCTTTCTTAGTATGGGAAAATACGTCTGTCATCACGCAATCTTGACACGTGACCATGGATATTATGTTGGCGCAAGACGGTTCTCGACAATCGGCGACGTGGTTGCTTACTTTAAAGACCACCCTCTAGGAGAAACATTCTTAAAACAAGAGGTAGCAATTCATTACATTTCAGATTACGACTGCATTATGAACCAGCTTCTAAATCAGCAAAGGTAGCTCAGAGAATACAATAGACATTTACGCGGTAAAATGATGTTTTTCTTTCTAGATGAAAAAGACACCAAAAAAAGTAAAAACCGTCAATAGTTTTTGTAAAATTTATAAACTGGAGAAACTTTGTTGCCAAGTTCTGTACGTTGAAAATGGTAACTTGAGATTATAAATCCTTTCACCCGCGCCAAATTGTTTCCCAAGCGATTGATTGTTGTATGTGCTATCAACGAGGATAAAAGAAACCTTCTGAACAGAGACATTTTTCGTTATTTAACAAATAGATTTTTTGATAACTATTCATTTTATTTAATTGTAACAAGAAGTAAGAAATTAAGGCACAGATTAGACTAAAGGTAGCAAAAATTACAAATAAAAAGAGAACACAGTCACATGATTAAAAAATAGTGAAAGAAAAATAGAGCGAAAGCAAATTACAAGTGCATGGCAGCTAAATACAACATGTCTGAGAAGTACATTGATGAAGTTAGGGTAAGGCAGAGCCGTTACAAGTATATTTATATGTACATAGGTCTATGTTTTTGGGGGTAACCAAGCCAATTTAACAAATAGATTCCAGTTGGCCGTGCATGCGTAATCTGTTAACGCAAGGATGACGTCGCAACGTGGTAAGAACAAAGAGGAACGCTACTCGCCTGCGGCTCCTTAGCGTGACTGATGTCCTTACCACG
>JAEMWC010000728.1:422500-452637 GCA_016490735.1 Pachyseris speciosa
ATTCATGCAAATAACGTTGACCAAAATATTGATGACAAATAAACGTAGTTTGCGTTTTTATTCCGTATTTGCGTCTTTGGTCTTATGCAAGTCAGTAGACAGAGTGAGCCGCGTTTTACATTCCAGTGATTTTTTATTATGAGAATACGTATTGCGGACACCAATTTTGGTGTTGGTTGTGGTCTAACATTTCATGAATATCATCGATGAAGAGATATACTTTACCAGTTGATTGAAAAAATTTTTGTCAGGTTACTGGTGTGTGGATGCTGTCCTTCGTCCTAAATAGTGTCTGAAAATAGAGTGAATTGTCCTACACAGGGTAGGTATTTCAGGTTATTTTGCCCTAAACAGGGTCAGGGTTTTGAATCCCCAGTGGCACACCTATACCCAAACATGGGCGCAGTACCCCACCCCACTCCTCCGAATCTTACCACAGCTTTGGCTAAATTCACAGTGCAAATCAAAGTCATTTATAAACAAAATTAAGATGACCTAAGGATGCATCATGTGACCTTTCTCTGCATCTGGTGAAACACCACAGTCACCTGGGGTAAAGAGGCACAAGGAAGCAAAACCTTCTAAATGGCATAATAACTCAAGTACCACTGGAAACAGCCCCACAGCCATTGTGGTTTTGTGGCCAAAATGTTTAAGAAAGTATTTCACCAGAGGTCATGATTACATTTTTTATTCAATAACATCAATTAAATATGGTTCTTCTGTGCCCTGTAGAACTTCAGAACTCATTAATAGACACCTGGTATGGACATCTTTATCAAACACATCTGGCCACTCAAACAAACCATGATATATAATTATTTAGTAGACCTGTATATTTTCACAGTATTTATAGTAATCTATTTCCATGAAAGACGGCACCATTCGGTCACTGCTATTTTTCAAAAGAAAGATAACCTCACTTTCCAGAAGCACCTCTCATCAGTACAGCAAGGTCCACAGTCACATATTAAAAAAAGTACTGTTCATCAAGGTCTGTGCAATACTCAAAATTACCATCATTCACAATATATGTATTGTAGACAACATTTTAACACCTTAAACTACTGATAAATGCCTCATTCCCCACAAAATAAATACATGTACAAACTGTTCAGCATCCAGTTACCCATGCAACACACATAATTGCTATTAGATGTTGTCTACAAGAACAAAATGCTGTGTATTACTACTGAGCTGAAGAGATTTCCAAGCCCAGCTCTTTGGATGGACACCAAAATAACAGCTTATACAAAGTCCACTTTGGAAAAGAGTAGGGGCCTTGGAATGAGTTTTTATAAAATTTATCAAAAGAGAGTGTTCGCTTGTGTGACCAGTAACCATATTGGTTCACTGAAACAAAACTGACAATTTGCATAAAAATAGAGTAAGCTGTTCAATTCTCCTCCAACATGGCTGCCGTTTCTTTGTTTTCTCCTCCAACATGGTCACTGTGATGGCAAGTCAACACACTCTGTTGGAAAAAAACTGTTTCGCCACGTGAATGAGCATCTTAAAAGACGAAAGGGAAAATTGTGAAAATAAGAGAACATTCAAAAGAAATATATTCAAAAGAAATATATTGTATGATGTGGGGGTACACACTCCCCGAACTAGAGACATCTGATTTTCTTGATTTTTAAATTCCTGTTATCTGGTGGTATTGCACCCAAACATGATCAAACTTGATGTAACTACTAATTGTGAGATGCCCTTTCATGTGAGGAACTCACTAGCTCAATTTAATTAATTTTCAATTAATAATAATAATAATAATAATAATGGCTTTATTGGCAACACCTCTACATAGTAGCTCTTCATTTACCGATTAACGCTAAATCAAATTAAATCAAATCAAATGTTGGTTTTTGGAGAGAGGGAAAAACGGAGTACCCGGAGAAAAACCTCTCGGAGCAGAGTAGAGAAACAACAAACCCAGCCCACTTATGATGCCGAGTCCGGGAATCAAACCTGGGACACATTGGTGGAAGGCGAGCGCTCTCACCACTGCACCAACCCTGCTCCCCAAATTGCAGTGTTTTCCCTCATTCATTCGAGTAGTTTGTGCTAATACAATTACATTCCAATTCAAAGGTGACAGACCGCAAACAATTGTTGCTTCTAAAAATATCTGCATGTAATAACTGTTCATCAGTAGGATACCTAAAATGTGTGCAATTCCACAATTGGTTTCGGCTCCATCAAATCCTATACCAATTGCAGAACATTTTAGGAGGAGCCACCCACACTGTGAGCACAGTTATTGACAATACCTGTTAGCAAGGAAAACAACGTAAAATAATAGGAGTACGTTAAATAACGAACTATGCACACGTAAACTAAATAACGAACTAAGCACACGTAAACTAAATGACCAAGCACGCACACAACTTTAGGAAAATTGCGCGTGCACATTAATACAATTACATGTATCACACCAAGTTAGGACCTGTTTACATGGAGGTAGGGTGACCCTCTTAGAAGGGTCACCCTTCCCTATTGTATTTTTCCATTTCATTTACATGAGGGGTAGGGTCACCCTAGGGGTAGGGTCGCCATATCTGCTTGCTAGGGTAATCCTCCTTGGGGGGCCAACTTTTTGTTTCTTCAAGGCATGTAACAATATTAGATAGGGTCACCCTCCAAGAAGGGGCAAGTTTTGCAGGTTTGGATTACTGTCACATTCGTGCAAAACTCTGTAAGTCAGAGGAATATTTCTGTCGTCTTTGGCAAAATTGCTTTAAATAAAACAGATTTCAGAACAGTCAGGAGACAGCATTGTGAAGGCAGACATGAAAGACTATAAACCAGTAATAGATGAGAGGCGAAAGAAAACAGGATGTCCCGTCTAAGAAGGTCACCCTTCTTCCATATAAACAGGCCCTTAATCAAAGCCAATACAATTCCTTCAACAAAATCTCACTTTTTTTTTTAGGTGGTTACTTTTATTATTCAAACCTGTCTCTGTTTCCCTTGGTCAACATCCCACCCCTTGCTACTTGAGAATAAACAAAAAACTTTGATCTCCTTAATCATGAAACTTCAACACTTGACTGCGTATAATGCCAAAACCTTTGATCACTATAGAGTCATCTTTAACATGCAGTGTGGCAAATGCATTAGAATCCAGTGGAGCTTCAACAACAGCGTCAAAAATGCAGTGGTGAATTCCCTTATCATCCCTTGCATAGTCCCCTTCATGGGTATGCCCATGAAAACAGGCAACTACACAACGAAACTGCCACAACACCTCAAGAACATCAAGGTAGTTCCACAAAAGTGTAACTGGACCTCCAATATCTGGGTAGAATGGCACATGGCTAAATATCACAGCTTTTTGGCCATTATTTTCTGCCTGGGTGAGAACAGAGTGAAGCCAAGACAACTGCACACTGCTGATAGCACCATTAAATTTAACAAAACGGCGTTCAAGGCCTATCAGACCTTCGGGGCTGTGAAGGTCATCATTTTGGTTGCATTTGCGCAGGATGTTCATAGCTTCTTTATAATGCTTGGAACTTTCATCCACACCAAGAATGCTTATTTCATAGCTGTCCAAAAACACAAAACAAAACTTGGGATGAGGTGTGAAAGTGAAATAAAACGGTTTGCTTTCATCACGACCGCGCGCTGGTATACTTTCGCTCAAGTTAAGGCGTGAACTGGCAGGATGAAGAATAGATTTCTCAAGCTCTTCACGCGAAAAGTTGTAAAGCTCATGATTTCCAATGTTATGAATAACAGGTATGTTAGCAGGAAGCTTGGAAAATTCGTTCATAACAGCGTCTAAAGCTACTCTTGAGGAATTTCGTTCGTTCTCAGTTGCATCCAACAGCGTTGAATTGAAGCCATCAATGATATCTCCCAGCTGCGTTATAAACATTGGTGTAGGTGTCTCTGTTTCCCAGTGCGCCACCGCTTTCTGCAAACAAGATAACGCGTTCCTGTATCGTCGCCATTTCGTCTTCGAATAGTTCTGCCGATCGTCGATGTCAGCATACTGAATATCCGTAATTAAGCCAAATGAGAACAAGACACCGCTCTTATCATTCGATTTACTGTTCATTGCAGCCTAATTTTCAATATGACGGAATTTGGATACAAGGAGAGTTGTGTAAGCAAACCGCCATGTTTGCGTTCGTCAGTGACTGCGTCAGTCGTTTTGCGTCGGTTGTCAGCGGGTTTTTCCCTTTTGTCATCCTCTGTTTGTCTTCCCTCGTCCTGACAGCGAGGTTAATGTCACCTGGTGCTTGTTGCTCGTTTAAATATTTTCTACCAAGAGATTTCATTTGAGCCTGTTTGGCGAGTAAATGATATTATTTACTAAAAGTACCTGGAAGACGTTTTCGAGCAATTTCGAGGGGGGTGAATAGGTTCGCGGATCGGTGGATTTGGCTAAAAAAAACTACTCGGATTTCGGATTTTGAGGATACATTTTGCGGATTGGTGGATTTTGAACGCTCAGTGGATCACGGATTTCTTCAATATTTCAGCGTGGATTATGGATTTTGTTTGTTTTGAAGTGCGGATCGCGGAACTTAACTTGGCGGTCTTTTTCAATTTTTTTCTGCCTGACCTTAGAGCTAGACTAGATAAAGCAAAGGACACAATTTTCTGAGAAAAAAATCCACCATTGAGCATAAAACAACCAAATTTTCCTATAATATGCCAAATCGAGTACCATTGACAACCACACCGGCCAAAACCGGCCGCGCAGAACCACGTCCCTTGTACCGCTTGTGACGTCATCAGATTTAATGCTCATGGACAGCTTTTACATGTAGCATGTGTAGGGGGAAGAGATCTTTCAAACCATACCCCAATGAGCACGATTCTGTCAAACAGGCGGAGAAAACGCGAAAAAAAAACAAGTGACGTTGACCCGAAAATTTGAATGAAATCTTGTTCCACTACCCACCTGCACTTCCTTCCATCTAATCCTATGATCCTAAAAGTTTTCCACAAATCTTTTCCCACCGAAACAAAATGCCCAGCAAGAGAAAAAGAAAGCGAGACAAGAAAAGCGAAGGGTAGAAGGAGAGGGGGCGGTGAAACTTTTCAACCCCGTGCATGGCCGAACTTGGAAAGCTAATATTAAGCATCAGGGTCAGAAGGTCGCGAAGAGCTCCACCAGCAAACAGAGTTTTGGGCAGTTTTGGTTCTTTTTGGCTAGATTCTGGCCAGAAAATGGCTCGACAAGCTTCAAAAGGTGTTTTCCGACAAAATGCTTTGTAGTTAAAGGGCTAACACATCTTTGACCTACAATGTCATAGGACTCCAGAAAACTCTAGGACCCCAGGATCTCGGCTTCTGGCCAGACAAAAAGCCATTGTCCTCACCAGACCACCACGTGTTCCATCGGCACGGTCAACATGGAGGGTCAGGTCATCGATTGTGTCGCATTTTTTACCGAGAAGGTGCCAAAGGCGATGACTTCCTTCATAAAAACAACTTTCGGTGCTGCGTCGATTCCAGCAACTGGAAAAGCGTAGTGAAACTACGCGAGCATATGAGGTTAAGACGGATTGCTATGTTTTGTACTACAAGATTTCTGTTGTCTTTAGATTAGATTTCTTTAATGATTACAAAACAGTGGTCATGGTAACTTGACGTTTCAAAGACCTGTAGGAACCTGTCCTCTGATTAATTCAAAAAGACCTAAGACGGAAACCAAATACAAGAATACACGCTGTCCTAAAGGTTTTAAATGTCAGCAGCAAACATGTTTAGAGCGACGGGGACGCGCGCAAGCGCGAGGATGTCCGTTTCTTTTCTTTGTTTCGCGTCTCGCGCTCGCGTGTAACACTTCGAGACGTGCCTAGTTGGCTTTCTTGTCGCTGCGGATTCGGATTTTTTGTAAAAAAATATCTGCGGATTGGCGGATTTTGCAAAAAATTAGCACGGATCGACGGATTTGCTGACCCCTATTCACTCCCCTCAATTCCGTCTAAATATTAGAGACATTAGGGAGGGGGGGGGGGGGCTCATTGCTGACAGGTTTCTTTACGCGTAAAATTTTACCTAGGAACCAGTTACAAACACACATTGAAAAAATTGTGTTATAAAATAGCAGCTTATATTTCCAAAGAATGAGCTACGCTGAACTACGAATCTTCTCCAAAAAAAAAATAACCGAGTTCTCACTGAAAGCACAGGTTGTGATAAATGCATAGGATAGTTTTTTTGAATTTCAGTCTTTGACTGTTCTTTGGGTAGCGGTTCAGAAAATCTGTTTTTTCTTTAGCACTGTCCTTCCTATAGGTGAACATGGAATGCGCGGCCTGACAAGAATGAAAAAATCTCCCTTTTCAAATTAAAAGCCTCGTAAAACAGAGACGCGTAGACGGGGCCCAAGAGAAAATAATCCCTTGACGGGGATGAAAACGCAACCTCTTTTTCATTAGAAGTTTTTTTCACTGAATTAACTCTTTGTCTCCCGGCTTACCAAATATCGTTCCTGTCGGAACGAATGCTTTGAAAACCTGCAACTTTCCCAAATCTCGGACTTTGGTTGAAATGAACCACTGTCGTTGGCAAAAGGTCACTTTAGTAGACTTTATCACCCTGGAAACTGATTCTCTTGCAAAACCAAAATCGCCCAATCGTCACACAACAGTAAAATTCACGCAACTTTGTCTTGAAGTTTGAAAACAAAAATTTCTATTGAGATTGAAAGTTTAAATTGGCAGCAAACCTCGACTCCACTTCTTGCAATCTGTTCCACATTTTCCTGCTCACTTCTTTAGCGCGACCCCGATAACGCTATTTGATTTCACTTGCTCTCACTAGTCTGTCACGTCCGCGTTTGCGACCCAAAGGAATTCTGCCATGCCAGGTCCCCGAATCCACTCACAAAACGGCTAAAGACACAACTTCACTCCGTGAATTGCCATCACTCGCTCGAATACTTTGAGCGACCCATTTCGTGTGAAATTGCTTCTCACCTTTCTTTTCTTTCAAAGGATTGCCTCTACCCATCAAACCAGCTCTATGATGCCAGGCAGGGGGCTTCTGAGGTGGAAAAGGGCTCCAAAAAACACTTATAAATCAAATACGTAACGAATTGTAACTACAGTGATCGTTTAGAAATAAACGACAGCTAGCGTGACGAACGTGACAACAAAGATAGAGCATTCGGTGTTGTGGACCAGAGAAATCTCCGTTGTAATCCCTTATATGGAGTAGCCACGTCGATTTGACCTCCTACCCTCCGAAAATTGCGAAAAAAAGGCGACCAAAACGCCAGTACAAAAAGAGTTAATCAGAGCTTTAGCCGCAAAGTTGGCTCTTTGGAACTACAATCGATTGTTTTGTAAAAAGCATTGAGACCTATATCAGATACGTTTGATGACGATGATGATGATGACAATGGTGGTGGTGTGATATTATGCAGCAGTTAAAACTTTTGTATGCTATATACAGTTAAAATAGTATGACGGGGCGCTTGAGCGTAGCCTGTTAACTTTTGTGAAACTTAATACAGCAATATAAACTTAAAATGTCAAATATATATATAAATTAGCACCATGAATAGTGCTCCGAAAGAAAAAAATAAGAAAAAAATGGATAAACACTTTAGGACCTAAAATTGTAATTATAAAATCTTTAATTATTATTATTATTATTATTATTATTATTATTATTATTATTATTATTATTATTATTACAAAAACTAATCTTTTGCCTCTTCTTGAATCTTTAATTGTTTGCTTAGGTTTTGCTAAGAGTCTCTGGGATCGCATCTTAGGTGCCCTGTTGTCCTTCAACTACAAAGTGATTTTGTCAGTAGTGGAACTACCTTTGATATTCACACTTCCCCATGCTCGGACATCCCTTATAGCCGCCATATATGTTCCAGCTGACATCGGTCTACTTATTTTGATACCTATTTGTAGAGGAACTCTGCCTTTGGAGGGCGGAGGGGGAGGGATCAAGAGGTAGGGGCTGAGCAAAACAAGAAAACGGGGAGAATAATAATAATAATAATAATAATAATAATAATAATAATAATAATAATGATGATGATGATGTAAGAAATTAGCTCAAAAGCAGTATAAGACCTGGAGGCACGATCAAGTTGCTAAAGTTGTTCACTGGAAACTCTGCCAGAATTATGATCTGCAATGCAACGATACCTGGTACGACCATTCCCCAGAGGCAGTGATGGAAAAAGACCAAGTGAAGCTAATGTGGGATTTCAGAATTCAAACAGACCACCAGTTAGATCATAACAGGCCTGATATAGTAGTATTTGAGAAGGCGGGCGGAGTGTGACACATTATCGATGTGGCGTGTCCTTTTGATACACGCATAGCAGAAAAAGAACAGGAAAAAATCGATCACTATCAGGACTTAAAAATGGAAAATGTGGAATTGCAGAAGCGTGTCTGTTATCCCAGTTGTAGTTGGGGCACTTGGGGCAGTGACTAAAAACTTGAGGATGTGGATTGCTAAGATAGGAACACCTGGAATCTTCAACCTACTCCAGAAAGCCTGCTTGTTGGGCACAGCAAGAATTTTAAGAAGAACCTTAGACATCTAATGCTATGGGAAATAGCCTGATGGACCACCAACAATACAACTAATGGTGTGATTAAAAATCCTAATAATAATAATAATGATAATGATAATAAAATTTATATAGCGCTAAAATTATAAAAATATATATATTCTAAAGCGCTTCACACAACGCATAGTTAAAAGACTAAAAATATAAATACAAAGCAAATAATATAACATATAAACCGCGGTAAAATATAAATTAATCACAAGCTGTAAACTAGTTTAAAAAGGTAAGTCTTTAACTTTGATTTAAAAACAGTAACATTCGGACTGGATCGTATTTCCAGGGGAAGTTTGTTTGTAAGGCCCAGAATGGGCAAAGGTACGGTCACCAAAGGTTTTGTGTTTGGTCCTTGGCAAAGAGAAGCATAGGTCCAGTGTCAGTGTGAAGTCATCACATACCGACTTTACCCTACGTTAACCCATTGACTACCAAGTATTTTGCCGAAAAACACCTTTTGAAGCACGTCGAGCCGTTTTGTGGCCAGATTCTAGCCAAAAAGAACCAAAACTGCCCAAAACTATGTTTGCTGGTGGAGTTCATCGTGCCCTTCTTCTGTTCCTTATTAGCTTCCCAAGTTCGGGCATGCATAGAAAACAAATTTCTCCTCCCCTTTTCTTTCGCTTTTCTTGCCTCGATTTCTTTTTCTCTTGCTGGGAATTTCCTTGGGTTCCTTTTGGTGGGAAAAGATTTGTGGAAAACTTTTAGGATCATAGGATTAGGTGGAAGGAAGTTCAGGTGGGTCGTGAAACAAGATTTTCATTCAAATTTTCGGCTCAACGTCACTTGTTTTTATTGCGTTCTCTCCGGCCTGTTTGACGGAATAGTACTCATTTGGGTATGGTTTGAAAGATCTCTTCCTTCTACACATGCTACATGTAAAAGTTATTCATGAGCATTAAAACTGATGACGTCACATGCGGTACAAGGGGCGTGGTTCTGCGCGGCCGCTTTTGCCCGGCACGGGTGCCAATGGGTTAAGAGCAAGTGCATAATTTTTGGCCTGCGTGGAATAAGAAACAAAGAAACGTAGTTTTTGCAACAATGAATTGAAAGCAATAGAATACGGTCTTTATGTCCCACCTAGACGCAAACAACATCCTCTATCCACTACAGCATGGTTTTCGCAAGAACAGGTCCTATGAGTCACAGCTCCTTGAATTCGTCACTGATCTTATCGACACTCCGCGAAATACTAAGCAAACTGATGTCATTGTAATGGACTTCTCAAAGGCCTTCGACAAAGTCCCTCACAACCGGCTACTGCTGAAACTGGAGTATTATGGCATCAGAACTGAATAATACCCTAAACTGGATTAAGAACTTCCTGAACAACAGGCAGTGATGTGTGGTCGTAGATGGCGAAAGTTCAGCTTTCGCCCCTGTTCTTTCAGGCGTCCCTCAAGGCTCAGTCATCGGCCCAGCACTCCTCATTTATATCAACAACTTACCAAATAGCATAAAATCAAAGGTCAGGCTCTTCGCTGATGACACCATCATGTATATTACCATCAACAATAGCGACGGCTGCCAGCAGCTTCAGTATGATTTAACCCTTCTACAGAAGTGGGGAGAAGAATGGCAAATGAAGTACTCCGTGTCTCTTGTGCAAGTAATCTGATTCCGCATACCTACATATTGAACGGTACTCCACTCAAAGAGACTGACCACGCTACATACCTTGGTATCCACATTTCAAAAGACCTTAAGTGGAATAAACACATCAATATAACCACGGCTAAAGCTAATCGCTCTCTTGGATTCCTGAAAAAAACTCTTCTTCAAGTTCATTACGTGAGAAGGCATATATGCATGTGATTTATGCGCCTCCAGCTTGAATACGGCTCCACAAGATGGGACCCAAGACCAGGCGTCGAAAACAATGGAACCCACAAAGTCGAAATGGTTCAACGGCTTGCTGCAAGATGGACACTGAAAAGACACCACAATATATCTAGTGTCACCGAGATGCTTGAAGACCTGGGCTGGAGAACACTGGAGCAAAGGCGAGTTGATGGCGGCTTGCACTCCTTTTTAAGATCCATAACGGTCAAATACAGTTGACGCTAGAAAGTACCTAAGACATCCGACTCGCAGATCCCGGCACTCACAAAGCAACAGCTTCATCCCTCTATCTATCAGTTCTTCTTCTCACCGCCTTTCATTCTACCCTAGAACAATTACGCAGTGGAACAGTCTACCTCAGTCTTTGATAAGGATACTTCACAAATTAATGTGATCAAGTAAGCTGAAGCCACTCAAAAGGCACTAAGGCCACAAGGTAGCGGGTATTACCCCTTAAATCTACCAAAGCAAAGATTGAGCCCAAGCATTAGCAGCCATGGACAGCTGTTTCGGCCTTGTTAGGCCTCATCAGCATGGCATAGCTAATGCTCAGGCTCAAGTACCCACATATCAATAAAACAAGCAATGAAGACGTAAAGCCTGTGGGATGTGGCTGGAGTGACAAGGATACTTCACAAATTAATGTGATCAAGTAAGCTGAAGCCACTCAAAAGGCACTAAGGCCACAAGGTAGCGGGTATTACCCCTTAAATCTACCAAAGCAAAGATTGAGCCCAAGCATTAGCAGCCATGGACAGCTGTTTCGGCCTTCGGCTTACTTGATCACATTAATTTGTGAAGTATCCTTGTCACTCCAGCCACATCCCACAAGCTTTACGTCTTCATTACCTCAGTCTTTCTTTGAGAACTCTAACCTAACTAAATTCAAGCAGTCAATTTCGTCTTTCACTCACAGTCCTGTAAACTAGAAACTTGCATTTTTTTTTCTTGTGTTTTGTACTAGCTGGCCCCACGCCATTAATCTTCGGCCCTGAAGAGTAGGTGTTACCGGTAAATAATAAATATATTATATGTTAATTTGCCTACGCCTAAAGAATAATGGGAAGTAACACGGTAACACGGTTTATCTGCCAGGGAAACAAATAGATGATAACACGCAGTGGTAAGATAGAATTGTTTTGTGCCGCACTGTTGGTCTCCTTGGGTTAAAAATTCTAAAATATAATTCCTCTCACTGAAAAGAGCAAAAACTAAACAAAAACAAACACAAAAAGTAACAAACAAGCAAAAATTCGCAAACCCAGCACGCTTAAAACACGAATAATAAACATTACTGGAGTTGTAACAGAGGTATATGGTATCCAAAATTTTATTTAACAAACAAGTTCTTTGTTAATTTTGAATTGTTGTCAAGGTAGATCTTATTTGGTACAACAACAGAAGATAACATTAACTATTTTGTACGAAATTCATAACAACTGATTAATGGCTATTTGCCTTTGGTCATGAAGCTGTAGACTGGATATGCATCATTAGTGTAGATCTACTAGCCTTCTATCACGGATGCCGTTGTCTTATTGACTTCGCTACTCGCTATCTATTCTGTGATACATATGAGTAGCGGTTGTGAACAACATGGCGGCCGCTTCTTCGCATTTTCGGAACTGCCTGCGAGGAGGATTTAAATAATTTACCTTTTTATTTTTGAACACCTAGTAGATATATACTAAAAAACAATTAGATTATTTGCTCTCGATTTCTATGCGTGATAACTGATTCGGGCTGCGCCCCCATCATCAAGAATGCGTTAGAAACCTCGAGCTCATATTCTAATAGCCCATTTTACAATTGCATTCTCAGTGACCTGGCCTGTGAATGAAAACGAGGCTGGTGGTGACCTTGTTTCAGACCTCACCGCTTTTCTCATGTAAATCATTTTGTTCTTATGCTATCTAGTCCACATTTGCATGAGAAAGGCAAAGATTTGTATCAAAACAAGGTCACCTCCAGCCTCGCTTCCACTCTAAGGCCAGGTCACTGAACACACAACTGTAAAATAGGCTATTGTTAAATAGATCACAACAACAAAAGTATCAACACTGTTCATATACGGCTTCACTTGACAAATTGTTGCATCTCTTTTGTTAACCAAAAATTTCC
Source organism: Pachyseris speciosa (assembly GCA_016490735.1). NCBI lineage: Eukaryota > Metazoa > Cnidaria > Anthozoa > Scleractinia > Pachyseridae > Pachyseris > Pachyseris speciosa. The sequence continues at coordinate 435,030 of JAEMWC010000728.1, forward strand.
TTTTCAATGTTTGAATTAATAAATTCGTAGCCCGCTGGATAACAACTCATTTAACATTCTCATCTTATTAGCCCGAGGGGGGGGGGGGGGGTGCGGTAATACGGGGAGGTTCCGCCCCAAGGTCCGACCCCTTACCCTTTTATATATCATTTTTGAAAGAAAAGGTCTTTCGTATACCTTCCATTGGCAAATGGTACCCCTTTCGTATACCTAAAACAGGAAATCTTCTCGTCATTTTCATGTAGCGTTCAATAAATTAAAACAGTACAGTCATAAGTATCAAATGTTCAAGCAAGCAACCGTGGACAATAATCCTGCTGGTATACGTTGGATCAAACTGATGATCTGATCGGCGTAATAAAATCAACAGAGAGTATAAAAGCAAGGGCCGATACAAAGTAGAATGGTTTTAAGTTTTGTGTACTATATTTCGGCTGGCCAAACCAGCCTTCTTCAGGTACAATGAGAATTTACATTGGAAGGGGTGTTTATGTAGTTATATACCGGAAACACGTGAAACTAAAATGATTGACAGTGTAAAATAAAATACTAGAAAAAAGGTAAACTTATAAGAAAAAATAAATTAATATGTTTCTTCGCGGATGTTAAGACCTTCAGGATCAATTGTTCTGCCTTTTGAAATTAAAAAAGCTTCCCTGGCCTTACGGATTGAGTCTCTGTTTAATATGGCGCGTTTCAATTCGTGAAACGCGCCATATTAAATCTAACCTGACCTGTGACACTAAAAACCTCATTTACATGATTCAATGCAACCGCTGTAATTTACAATACATAGGAGAGACTAAACGACGTTTAAAAGACCGATTTAATGAACACCGCCGTACCATAGATAACCCTAACACCAAATCTAAACCTACCACAGTCGCGGAACATTTCCTCTCCTCTCCTAACCACACTGCTAATGACATGCAATTAATCCCCACTGAGAAAATATTTTCTAACAGAGACTCAATCCGTAAGGCCAGGGAAGCTTTTTTAATTTCAAAAGGCAGAACAATTGATCCTGAAGGTCTTAACATCCGCGAAGAAACATATTAGTTTATTTTTTCTTATAAGTTTACCTTTTTTCTAGTATTTTATTTTACACTGTCAATCATTTTAGTTTCACGTGTTTCCGGTATATAACTACATAAACACCCCTTCCAATGTAAATTCTCATTGTACCTGAAGAAGGCTGGTTTGGCCAGCCGAAATATAGTACACAAAACTTAAAACCATTCTACGTTGTATCGGCCCTTGCTTTTATACTCACAGTCATAAGGTATGAGTGTTCGAAACTTTGAAATACCTCAATGACAGATTTCCCTACCTTTTCATATACTTCGACTCGTGAATTCCCTTCCCTTTCATATACCTGAAACGTGAAAAGGGTACCCCTTTTGGGCGGAGCTTCCCCGTATAGGCCATTATAGGGAGTACCCCCCCCCCCCCGGATTGTTAGCCAATCAATATGAGAATGCCAAGACAACAAATGATTAATTTATTGAGTTATAGATTGTAAATTAAACACCTTCTTTAACTAATCAAGGGTCAGACATAACAGAATAAGGCACAAATCAAAGTCCCTTATCGGGGAATATTTCACAAAATGAATAAGCTATACTACTAGGCTACCATATGGCGGATAGATATGGGTGTCTCTGTATTTGTTTCACTTTCTTTTGATAGCGCGTATCTTGTAGTGAACAGGAAATTGCACGAAGGCTCCCGTTACCTCAAGTTGATAACCGTCTTGGGCAACAAAACGTGAAATGCTGAAGCAACCAGGAGATAAACAAGAACAACTCAACTTTAGCCAGTGATTCACCGGCGCAAACCCGGCGTCCAGCTCCAAACGGGAAGAAATTGCTTGTGTTGGCGATCACTTTCTCATCCGTGTCAATATGGCGGTACGGGTTAAACTCGGTTGGATTTTCCTAGGTTCTGGGATGCACGTGAACGGACTCTGTGTTGGGAAAGACGATGGTACCTTGAGGAACACGGTAGCCACAGATTGTTGTATCGGTGAGCGTCATATGAGGGAGCGCGAGGGGTACCATGCTTGAAACCCTAAGTGCTTCTAGGACCATTGCCTGAATGAGGGGCAGATTGGGGCGGTCATTTAAAGAGGGTCTTCTGTTGCCAACTACTTCATCTAACTGGTGCTGAATGTCCTCTCGGAACTTTGGGTGGGTCACTAGGAAGGCAACGGCGAATTGCAACGTGGTGCTAGTGGTTTCGTAGCCGGCAAGAAACATGTCTTCGATGGTGGCCAGGAAATGGTCTTTGGAAAGAAGAGCGGCTCTCTCTTCATCAGTTTCGCATTCTGCGGCGAGGTCATGTTGGGTCTGAAGGAGAGCGGACATAAAATCTTCAACTGGCTCTGTTGGATCGAAAGTCTCTTTTCTTTTCCTTAACAGTTTACGAATGATATCGTGTATTTCAGAGAGGGCTTGGATAAAAGTGTCGTAAGTCTTTATGGACAAATAAGGTGTCCACGGAAAAGAATCTAAGATGGCCACGGACTGAAAATCATCAACTTTTTCTATAAAGTCCGGATTTAGTTTTAAAAGTTTGTACATGTCTGGGTTACTGGTATCTGAACCATCTTTAAACGTGATTCCACAAGTCACATCGGCAACGCTTCGCATCAAGCAAATACCTGGATCAAAGGGCTTTCCACCTTGTTCCTCCATAAACTGAATCTCTCGGCCTTGGTTGAAACAGGGTTTTCTATCAAAGGAATGTTAGAAAAATACTGACGCAAGGCCGTGATTAAAAGTTTCCGGTAAAACCTCCAGGCAGGCCCATAGTTGGAAAAAACAATGTCTTTACCACCTGCGATATAATACGGTAGTCTTAAACAGAGAGGCATGCAGAGAGACAGACAAACAGACTGACTGACTGACTGACTGACAGACAGACAGTCAGACAGACAGACAGACCGGCAGTATTGATCCCAACATGGAAAATACTAAAAAACAAATGCTAGTAAATACACAGAAGGACAGAGATTACGTTACGCTTGCCAGTGGTAAAGAAACCAGGAGCCCAGGTGGCTTTAGGGTCTTGGAGTGTCCACTCTCCAGCTCTTCACATTGTTCGCATGGCAGCGTATTCGCACACAATGCTCTGAGACTCCCAGAATTCCCAGGCAGTTTTTAAGGTTTGCCAGCCTCTATGTGTTTCTCTAATTGTCTTATGCAGTATCCATACATTTATCTCCTAAAGAGAAAGAAAGATAGAGGGAGGGAGGGTGTTTGTCCTTTTTTGTGCTCCTATTTGCTGCAGTGATGTGGTAACCCGGATTCCTTCTACTCCCAGATGGCTTTCGGCTTTTTAGACTATTAATAATCCGGTCCAAAGTCCAAACGTTTACGCTTGGCACCTGAGTTGGCAGTTCTAAATGTTCCTCTAAATGTTGTTTAGCATTGCTATACGCTCATAGCTTACCTAAGGAAAGGCTATAAAAGAAATCCGTCTGGGACCGCCCAGCGTAGACTACAGACTCGTCACCAGTACCTCTTTAACGGCCTCCGGGGTTCCAGCCATAACGAACTTGAAGCTTCCAAGCTTGACGGAAAAAAGGCCGCCGTAGTATTTTCTGAGACTTGAAAATAAAACTGTGCAATATTAAAGAAGACACATCCATGTTTGTTTTCGCTGTTGTTGTTGTTGTTTTTGCATTAGCAAGGACGTTCCACTGGAGCCCGATCATCGAAACCATGTACCAAAATGTCGTCAACTCGTTCTTTGGATTGGTTTTCTCGTGTTGTCAAACGTTTACAAAATTGAATTAAATTGCAAGGACTGCAAATGAAAGTCTTTAAATATAATGTTGCTTTGATTTTTTTTTAATTTGCGATCCTAGATAATCTTTATGAAAAATCAGGTTCTTGCACACTGATCCATTTAAAATTGAATCGCTGGACAAAGTGAATGCCGAAATTGAGCGATTTTAATCCTCTCCTAATTGCCCATCGTGACGAGAAAAAAAGATATGTGCCGGGGAAGCAAGTCACAGCAACAAGCTTGCTCAATTCACTTTGAATACCGAGTCGAACCCCGCCATACGGTTACCGTGTTATTACAGGCACTTTTTTCCGTGGAGGTGAAACGCCCAAACATTTTCTCAGTAAGAAAACATCGTTAATACGGCCATCCCGCTAATGCGCGCGGCTTACGGCCTGACATTGTAAAATGTTTATGTAGCCACTAAAATCAAATATATCTTCTATATGGGAAAGACATGCGACAAATCTTGAGGCCGGAGCAATAACGACATTCTTTTTAGTTGAATCGGGTCCTTTGGTTTGAAAAAGATAATATGTATAGACAAGAGTTCTCTTGGTATAGATAATTGTCCCTATTTGCAAAATTCAATTATATTTAACTAATTAATTTGCCGCTACCCGTTGAATACGGCCAAATTCTTATCACGGGGTTCTATTATACAATTGTAAAGTGACCTATTAACTCACAAAGTATTACGCAGCATCCAGGTCTTTGTTTTCTCCTTCTTGGTTCAATGTTATTTCCCTTGGGTACTGTTTTCTAAATATTTATTTTTAAGGGCCAGGAGGTAGGGTGACCCTCCTAGAAGGGTCAAAAGATAGCACCCCTTTATATGCTAAATAATAATAATAATAATAATAATAATAATAATAATAATAATAATAACCTTTATTTCAGGGGCACCCAAAGACAAGTTTCGGTAGATATCTGTTCGGTGGAGGGTAATTCGCCTTGCACTTTCAGCGTCGATTTAACAGAGCACTCGGATTTTCGTAACTAAAACGAAGCCTAAAAGATTCGAAATTGGGAAATCCTAGCCCCTGAGGTTTTCGGAAAGGTCGTAATTGCTGTTTTTGGCAGTCAAAAACGTCAACTAGCATTTTCGGAAAGAAAATAGTTCCCTAGAAAGTTCGTGAAAAGTTCATTTCAGCTTGCATTTTCTCAAAGGAAGATTTTGTTCCCTAACATTTTCGGGCAATTAAAATTTCAGCTAGGGAATCCGAACAGATGAACTTCTTCTAGTTTATGAAAACACCACCTTAAACAGACTTCAAACACCATAAGGTACTTAAAAATGCCTTTCTACAGCTTTTGCTTGATTTGGCTCATTGGGTGCCCCTGTTATTTACCCTCGGTAGTATTTATAGCACAAAGGCTAGTGGGGCCGAGCAAAAAAATAAGTACAGAAACAAATAAAGTCAAATTAAATAAACTCAACTCAAATCAAATCAAATGTTGGTTTTGGGGGAGAGGGGAAAACCGGAGTACCCGGAGAAAAACCTCTCGGAGCAGAGTAGAGAACCAACAAACTCAGCCCACTTATGACGCCGAGTGCGGGAATCGAACCCGGGCCACATTGGTGGAAGGCGAGCGCTCTCACCACTACGCCAACCCTTTCAGTGTACCTTATTATGGGACAGATCGGCCTTGAAGTCCACGTGGTTAAACTTGCACTTCATTTTGCATTCCTTGCTGTCCATGCCTGAGTCTCCGGTTTTTTGCGGAAGATTCAGGCCTCATCGATGCTTTGTTAATTGCTTTTGCCTTGTAATTTGTCTGGTTTCTAACGAGAGAAGCTCTCTGTTTGCTTTCGACTCTCGCTTATCACTGGTTCATCGTCTCCCGTGTCTACTTGCAAAATCTTGACATTGTTTTCTCAATCAGTGTTAAAGCAATCTTGCCAACAACGATGAAAATATTCCTCTGGCTTGCAAGCGCCTGATAACATTACTGAGTGTTGCAGGAATGTGACAGGTAATTCGACCCCGCAAAAGTGATGGCTTAAACAAAAAAAAAGTTATCCCTCCTAGGAGGGTTATCCTACCAAGCAGATAGGGTGCCCCTACCCCTAGGGTGACCCTACCTCTCATGTAAACGAAACCGAAAAATACAATAGAGAAGGGTGACCCTTCTAGGAGGGTCACGCTACCTCCATGTAAACAGGTCCTTAAGACTTCGCTTGCAAGGTTTCTGTTGCAATAGAATTGCTTCGGTAGTTGCAGAGAAGGAATGACGCTGAAGTCCGCTGTGTGATCTCAACTTTAAAGATTAGCATACGCGCGTCACCCTTTCATTTTTTTTTACTTCAATTTGTCTACATTTGCCTACTAGGGTCAGAACCAAACCATGGTTCTTAGGCACTAGAGGAGTGCTTGTTCGATTTACTTGATTGAGAGGACCTCAGTCGGAATGTGTACTGTTCCCAGAAGTGCTGTTTTCTGGATTTCATGTAGGTTGTTGTTGCCTGGAATTTCGCGCAGCTGTTTTTCAGTGCCTTTCCTAATAACTCCAAGGGCACCTACGACAACGGGGATTACCACTGTTCTCATCTACCACATACGGGCTATTTCTATATCCAGATCTTTGTATTTAGAAAGTTTCTCTGGTACTTTAATGGAAGTGTTCTTATCTGATGGTATGGCTACGCCAATTAGGGTACACTTGCTTTCCCACTTATTCTTGATCACAATGTCTGGAGGGTTTGCTGTTATTGCTCTATCTGTCTGGATGGGTATGTCATACAGGATAGTGATATCATCTTTTTCTACCACTGTTTTTGGATCGTGTTCATCACACATCTGTCTACAGTGTCCACATTGTATTCCCTGCAGATGTTCCAGTGTAGGTGAGTTGCGACCTTATTGTGCCGCGGTGGATATACTCTGTCTTTGTCAGTTCTGGGCAGCCTAATATAATGTGATCTATGGCTACTTGGGATTTAATACAAAGGCGGTAGTGAGGGTCAGTGCCATCTCTTATAATGCGGTGCTGGTACGCTCTGGTGAGGAGAACTTGGTCCTGCGCCGCTGTAATTAGTCCCTCTGTTTCTGATTCTTCTTCTTCTTATTATTATTATTATTATATTATTATTATTATTATTATTATTATTATTATTATTATTATTATTATTATTTAGAATTTAGCACAGGGATTTTCCCTGGGAAGAAATATCCAGTCAAGTCTCATCCCGAGACCTCAGACTTCCAGCACTTTTCTGAGGATATGTGCTGATCCGAGGAGTGCCGACTTTTGCATCGTTCTTGTTCGGTTTTTAATTCCTATTTGCTCCAAGTGGCCTGGCCTTATTATTTATTATTACTTTAATTAATCGATACCGAGATATAACGCAGACGTAATGTACGTCCCGGGGATGGGGAGGGACGACTGGGTCTCATACGGGAAAGTTCCAACCGGTTATTCACGCCCAGCCCACCGACTTTCACCGAGGCGGCACTCCTTTCAAGTACAAACAATGAAAAAGGAACCTCAAAAATAATAATAAAATAATAATTTAAAACTTATATAGCGCATTTTCCATGTAAATATGATCAAATGCGCTTTACATATGATACAATTTAAAAGATTTATAGTGTACGATATAAAATTAAAAAAATATTATACGTGATTAAAAGCGTTGCTAAACAGGTGTGTCTTAAGATGGCGCTTGAAAGTATTGATGTTAGAAATAGAGCGGATTTCATGCGGCAGAGCATTCCACAATTTTGGTGCTGCTACTTGAAATGACCTATCGCCCAAGGTGGCTCTAGTTCGAACAGATGGCAGTTCAAGTAGGAGACCATTAGAAGATGATCTTAACCTATACGCGCCTGGCATCTTAACTGAAATTAGCTCTTGCAAATAAACTGGCGACTTCCCATGGATGGTCTTGAACGTCAAAAGCAGAATCTTGTAATTAATCCGTTGTCTGACCGGTAGCCAGTGCAGCTTGCGCAAAAAGGGTGTTACGTGACAATAGCGCGGCGCGCGGCTTACCAGCCTCGCAGCAGCATTTAAAACACGTTGCACTTTGTTGATTTGTATGGCAGGCAGACCATATAAAAGACTGTTGCAAGAGTCTACGCGTGATGTGACAAACGCATGAACGAGAGCTTTGGTAGCATCTAGACTTAAAAACTTACGAATACGACCTATATTATGTAGATGGTAAAAGGCCGAGGCACAAAGCTTACTAATATGGATAGACAAACCAATGACCCAAGATTCCTAACTTCAGATTTAGCTTCTATGAGTGCGTCACCAACGGTGATACTACTAAAGTTAACCTTCTCAAGCTGCTGTTTGGTGCCTATAAGTAAAAATTCAGTCTTATCGTCGTTCAGCTTTAACTGATCCCTGATCATCCAATCCTTTAGATCTTTAATGCAGTCACACATAGCGTTAAGCGCGATCTCATCGTCACCTGGGACATTCGGGCTGAACGCCAAATACAACTGTGAATCGTCAGCATAGCAATGAACGCTTGGCAGATGCTTTTTAACATGTCAAATAGCTTATTTGTGTATACGGTAAAAAAGATAGGGCCAAGACAGCTCCCTTGTGGAACCCCTTGCTTCAGGGGAAAGGTAGATGAAACACCTCCATTCACGGCAACGCGTTGTGAACGATCTGCCAGATATGACGCGAACCAGTCAAGCGCTTTGCCATCCACTCCAAACTTCGACCTCAGACGACTCATCAGGGTCTCATGCCGAACTGTGTCAAATGCAGCGCTGAGATCAAGGAGCACTAAAAGAGTTACCTTTTACGCCTCCATATTAAGGAGAATGTCATTTTTCACCTTTAGCAAGATGTTGTTTATATGCTGATTGGAGCTGCATATGCAAGCCATTAGCTGTCATGTGATCGGTAAGTTGGATAGCTGCCGCCTTTTCTGATAATTTAGAGACGTAAGGTAGGTTGCTAACTGGGCGAAAGTTCTTAAACGCAATCTCGAGACCACTTTTTTTTCAGCAATGGTCGTACTAAGGCCTCCTTCCAGGCGAGTGCAAATTTGCTTGATTCAAATGACAAGTTAATCATGTCCGTAATAGCCGGCAGCAATACATCAATAACCTCGAGAACCACCGAGGTGGGCATTGGATCCAAGGGGCACGATTTTTTAGTAGCACTCCTTATGAGGTCAGCAACCTGCTCTTTTGTTACCCCACCAAAGAGAAAACGGTATTCTTGTGGCAAGAGTAATCGTTTCGTTGAAAAATTTCCAAGAAAAGTTTCGGCTCAATTTTTGCAACCATTGGTTTACAGTGTGTTTTTGCAACCCTTGAAAAAGCTGAAATATTCTAACCCTTTAGTTAGACTGCTGACGGTGGGAGAGCACCCTTTTGGTTTGCAGGTAAAGCTTTTCCCCTTTACTCGTATTGAGCCATTGTTAGGCAATGCTTTTTGCTGCAGATATTAGCACATTTAAATGCCTGGCTTTTAAAGAAATAGACACCAAAACACATTTAAGTGACGTTTTCATGTCAGTTCAGTATTATAAAAGTTTCTAGTGTAATTAGTGTAATAAAATGTGCACACCCAAAAACACTCCGGCCTTTGAACACGTTCCGGTTGGTTCCTGTTCTACGTCAGTTACAGTTGTACGTGTTGGCGTCCGGCTCGTCTATTGTGAAAAATAAAGCTTTCCCAGCGTAGTGTATGATAGTGACCTTCTGTATATGTATGTATATGTAAGTAATAAGGAAGTTCTAATAATAATAATAATAATAATAATAATAATAATAATATTGATAATGATAGAGTAGAAGCTCTCATAACTGGCGACCACCTCGGAAACTGGAAAAAGTGGTTGTATCTGTAGCTGGTCGCTTACGAGAATGGGCTCTCGCAAGCGATCGCATGATGAAGCATTAGATGATGGTCATTTACATACGAGAGCTTTTAGCGTAATGTGTAGTATTGTAGTAATGATGTTAAATACATACTGTAATGCTTGCTTATCACAGAAGAGGTAATTCGCGAAGTACAAGTTACCGCACAACCACAGACTGGAAACTGACTTCTTCAGTCTCTCATTCAGTGCCGCTTGTATGCCAGAAATCACCTTGAACTTTTTATTCAGTCAAGATCTTTATCAACGAACTCGTGATTAACGTAGTGTGCAGGTTTATTTAAATGTTGACCTATATGAATCAGACTCTTTGAGCGGTCGCTTACGAGATCTTAATAAAAAAAAAAAAAAGGAAAAGTCCAGTTGGTAATTGCAAAGGTGGTCACGGTCGCCTATGGGAGTTTCTAACTAGAGAGTCTTGGTGACAATTCAAACGGGGTTACGGTCATAAACTCAGTAGAGCTGGTCGCCTACAAGAACGGTCGCAAAGAGAGCTTCGACTGTGATAATAATAAAAAAAGGTCCAGGTTGGGGATTGGGCAAGAGAGAAGGCCAGGAGCTAGGCTAGAGGGGAACGTGTCGCTTGCTCAATGAGTTGTTGATCTCGTGCTCAAATTCAAGGTGTTTAAAAGACTCCTCTAGCTTGATTAACGTTGTATGAAAGCCAGTAGCTTCCTATAGACAAAACTACAATCTTTAGACTAATCACGCAATTGTAAATGTTACCATCTGAAAGTCTCAAATTACTGAATCCAGGGGTCCTTACCATTTACGCGGAAAATATGGAAATTCTGGTTGGAAAATGAAATCGTACATACCATTCCATTTGGAACGTTTCAGAAATTATAGGCTATCGGCTTAATCAATGCACTTTTTCTTTTCTTTTTAAGCTTTCCAGTACATTTTGTGATTTGTCGATTTTGCGTTTGGACAAGCTGTGATACCGAATATTTACACCATTTCATTTTATTTTTCATTTTATTGTTTTTACACCTAAAAGTTCCACCCGGATGGATCGCGTAAATGGTAAGGTCTCCAGTTGTTTCAGTCTCTGAGTTTAATTTCTCCCGAGAGCACGCGACTTGACCAGAAAATGCCTGCAAAGGAGATTAAGAAGACTGCCTATTCATCTTACGATCAAAAATAACAATTATTATTATATAAACACCAATGAAATAGCAGGTGATCTTTCGCGCGAAAACATGATACTTTCACACGTGAAAAGATCACCGTTGCTATATATGGGTTATTGGCCAAGCGTGAGCTCAAGATGGAGGGATATTGGCCAAGTTCTTTCTTCGCGAGTTTATGGACCGAGACGAAGTCGAGGTCCATAAACATGCAAAAAGAGAACGAGGCCAATATCCCGCCATCTTGACTGAGCAAGCTTGATCAATAAAGGATTTATTATATGACTCAATGGACGCTATTAAAAGACAGTAAAACGCGGAACGAACGGGCTATCCCGAGCGGTCGAGATGGCTCCATCTTGACCTCGCGGGTAGCCAATCGCCGCAGGAGAATTGATTCATCTTGACCGCTGAATGAGCTAGTCAAATAATAATGTTACATAATAATTCGCACCTTGGGCAGCGAAAATAGCATGGTTTGGTCTTTCATTGGTGTTTATATGATAAATACAACATTACATGGTCGCTTGGAGATACGAAATTTTTCTTCTCGTGTTGAAAAATATTTCACTCTTTCGGTGCGCTCACTCGTGAAATAGTTTTCAACACTCGAAGAGATTTTTCGTATCTCCGCGCGGCCACGTAATAACCTCTATCAGGAGCCCATGGGCTCCTGCCTCTATATACTCCTTAAAAACAATACAAATTATAGAAAACAAAAGGCCATGCTCTAGTGAATGATGTTTCCAGCCAGACCTGCAAAACAAACAAAAGAAGTAGTAAGATTCTTCCTGCATGCAACGATGGGAAGTTATTTCCCCAACATCCAGTGCATGCACTGCTAGCTGTCACGAGTTTAATGCCGAAAAGATATTTTCTCGTACTTTCCAGCTTTTTTTCTATTACTAGACCTGTCCCGATTGTGCTCGGCAACTTTTGAGCAACTTTTGGCGTTTGGAGTAAATTCTGAGGTTCTAGCAACCTCGAGCAAGTTCAGTTTACCTTTCTGAGCAACTTTTATGCAAAATATAGGTTTACAACACATATCAAGCACGAAAATGTAAACAATTTGATAGAAAACTTCAATTTATGCGAATTTATTGAACGTTTTCAACAAATAACCTGTCACTTGATAACGTTTCACAGGCCTATTGCGATTCTTATCTAATATTATAACGGATCGATCAGCTAAAAGTAGGTTTAAGAAAGGCCGTTTTTGTTTCATATTATACTTGTAATGAACGGAAGTGGATGATGATTTGCCGAACAGAAGAAGCCGGCTTTAATATTTATTTTTCTACTGATCTGGTTTGTATAGTTTGTTACAACTAGACTCCGAACAATAGGAAGGGGGGTTCTCCTCTATTGAACCGGCCGTGTTAACAAGAACAGAAAGTGAGAAAAGTAACAAGTCACTTGAGAGTATCCTTCATAAATTTTGCCTTAAATGGGCCCTTTGCAGTTGGTCAGTCACGTGGTACAAAAACGTCATGTTGGGACGTAAGCAGCACGCTGAGACAAGATAAACAACGAGCTTACATCATTTGAATGGTAATTTTCTCTGTTTGTCTTGTCCTAGTGCATGGCTTGAGTCCCACCATAGCGTTTTTTGTACCACGTGACTGATCAGCTGCCAGCAACTCTTGAGTACTAAGTTTCAAGCTATTATTTCTTGACCGATATTAGCAATTATTGAGAAGGACGAAAAATAAAGCTTTAATTAACGTTTGCATAAAAATATAAAGTAATTTAGGTAGCAACTTTTGAAATTTAGGTAGCAACTTTTTGGATTTTTGCATAAGCGTATTTTTGGCAACTTTTAGGCAACATTTTGGCATTCCAGTGACCAACTTTCAGCATTTTACGAGCACAATCGGGACAGGCCTATCTATTAGATCTGTTGGAAGTTTAGCTCTCTTTAGTAAAGGCAACATGACATTGTGACAAAAAAAAGTTGGTGGTTAATTTTTGGAGAAACAAATACCCGGCCAAACAGTTTGCTGTCAACCCGAAGCCATGACTAGTGCACTAGCGTGGTTGTGGACTGTCGTAGATGTCGTGTAAAACCTTTATATCCCTCTTACATTTCATTGTCAAATCACACAATATCGAAAAATGCCACTCATATCAGCCGCTTCAGGAGAAAAATTAGTCTCTACAGATTCCTAAAATAAGCACATGAGCAACCTTTTTCCTTGTAAATAGAGAATGGGTTTTTTACACCCCGCCCCAATTTACATTGGAATGAGGTCGGCACGTTAGTTGACTTACCCCACGGTGTCAATTTCCACAACGACGTTAATTTGGTAACTTGACTCCAGCATAACCAGCTCTCTTCTGATCATATTTAGGCCACTTTGGCCGTCTGCAAGGGCGGAAACGCTTACGGCGGCCGCATTTGAGCCCTCTCCACCTTTTCCGAATACAACGGCAGAGCTTTCGTCTACGAGTTGGTTTAAGAGTTGCTCCAGCAGTTGGTTCAGGTGCCGGAGTCACGCCAGACCCAGATCCATCAGCAAAATATGCGTTTTCCTTATCCTCATAGTCCCACTCTGATGGGTCATCGACTTCTGTCCCATCTGTGGATTACGAGAAAAACTTAATTACTCATTGTGAAACATGAAGTCGGTTCGGTAGGGGAAAAGCTTGACCTCGTTATTGGCACCGTTACCTGTCAACCATACTACTCGGTGTCAGTAGTGCATAAAGAAATTTGCATTACAGTCAGTGCTGTCCACACTATACTTGCATTATTTTGAGGATAATGGCGAGTCAAAAGAACAGAGCATCATGATGAAAATTTACCGAAAAGCTCCCTCTAGTCTTTTCGTTTCCCAAAACAATTCAGAAAATGGGCGTTAAGAGAAAAAGACTTGGCCAAAAATATAGAAATCCAACTCCAAACAATAACATCCATACGATTCCCAAGTAATACCAGCATAACGACCCTGATACCACATCTTATAACAAGGAGAGGTTACATAAACCTGCAGAAACATGGTTTCTAGTTCCACAGGTTTTGAGCATCTAACCTCCTTGGATAAAGGCAAAAATAAATAAATAAATAAATAAATAAATGACCTTTATTTGCCGTCGGCGCGGCAGTATTTATAGCACAAAGACTAGTGAAACCGAGCAAATTAATGAAGCATGATAGTGGTATCACTTGAGCATAGAGAAAAGAAAAGCATAAAAATGTGAACCATTGGGCACGATGTCCACAGCTCTTATAGGAGTCGTCGTTGAAAATTGGTCGCTATTGCATTTAACCCTGGGCCAGGCACTAGCCGGGCCCAAAACCTGTTTTGAGTGCACGGTGTTCTTAATCGTTATTTATTTCGTAGTTTCTTTTGTTTTATGGAACATACTGTCACGTTTGGTTTCACCCCCACCCGGCTCCCCACCATCATCCATCGGAGGACGAAAAATGGTGTAAGCCCGTTGATTAAACGATACGGCAGCACTGAAAATGAAGGAGAAACACCAGTATCAAATGTTACAAGTATTTGAAAGCAGTAAACCTGAATAATAATAATAACTGTTTATTAAAAACTCATTGCAGCAATATACAATCTCCTGATGACAAAATTGTATCATATGTACAAGCTGTGAGCTTCAAAACAACCGAGTTCCTACTGATAACGATTCCTCTTGAATAAATGCGGGAAATTGCCTTCTTTCTTTCAGAAAAGCCTTTCGCTACCCCGTCTAGTGCCAGTTTTGTTTATTCTGTTGTTGTTGTTGTTGTTTTTATTTTCTTTCTTTGTCGAATGCGGAAAAATGCTAATTACTGTCGAAGAACCGGTCAAGTTGTTATGAGACTAATTCTTGTCAATTACTTATTGCGCTATAAAAACGATGTACTTTATGTGTGATTTTCGTTGTCAAATGAAAATTTCGAGAGATAGAGATAGATAGTTTATTTATCAAAAACGTGGCAGCCATAGGCTAAATTACGTATGATACCCCCTTTAATTTTCAATATGAAGCTTCAGAGTTGATGTTATTTTTGGCACCAAGAAACTCTCTGAGTAATAGCTTTTGCAGAATTTTGGATCAAAATATTCCTCCCAGTCAACAACTCGACTGGCTTTTAGAAAGAATCTTGGCGCGCACTCGAGAAATCGTGTTTGAGAAGATTATGTCGCGGGAGTTGAGTTCAATCGTGTTACAAAACATCAACAAATTTATCGTCGATAATTCTAAACCTTAAATACGAAAAAGCTATTTCTTGTAAACAAGGGAATGAGCACCTGTGAATTCAGAATCGAAGGGCACAAAAATTGGTTAGTTCGATAAATTTTCAAGTAAACACTGCTAAGAATTCAAACAAATTTATTATTCAAAAGCAAAAGAGGTTGCAAATGCCCGCACGGAAAACATATAAAAAAGTACAGCAGTAGTTACCTAATAAACTTTGTAGAGCTGATCTATGTGTCACGATATTAAGGGTTGGTTGTCAAGAGACACAAAAAAGAATTGAGTAAAGGAATTAAAAGAAAAAAGAGTAGTTTACCTTCCACAAAGCTTTCTAGTTCATCTACATCTCCGGCATATTCACCTTCTTCTTCTTCCGAAGCACTGGCGCCGACAACATAAATGAAAAGTAAAATTGCAACGATAAACTTCATTTTTTCAGCGCCGTGCAGTGCAGTTCGTTGCAGTTCACTGTTAACTAGCCCCGAGAACTGAGTAATGGCAGCAGTTAATAGATTTCACGAGCTTTTATTAGCCCAACACAATTTAATTCATAAAAAGCATTAACATCTGAATTCTCCTTGCGACATCGATACATATTCACAACTACAGGTGCTAAGAATGAAGCATGCCATCAATTTCGTGCATTGTGTATTAATATACCACAAAATACTCCTTAATGAGTGTTAATAAGCGTAAGAACGTTAGTAATGAGAATTAGCATTCTGAGCTTGGTCATGAAAGGGTCAGCTATCGACAAACATTTGTTTCGTAAGACATTGTTTAAAAGCGGAAAAATGTTTTGATGCATTGTTCGAAAAGGACCCCCGCGATCTTGAACAGTCCAAAGGCCAGCAAAAGTTTGTCCGAGAGAAATATATTAATTAAACTCTATAGAGAGTATATTAGGGCAAATGCGTTCGTCCAGTTTAAGATGGCCAGAGGTTTCGTAGCAAGAAAAAATAGAGAATAGTATGTTCCCTGAGTGAACTGTCATGAAAATTGGCGAAGACATGTTAAGACATAACGGGGCTAATTTAAACCTGCGTTACGCCCTGATAATTATCCTCAGAGACCATTGTTTTCTAAATGCTGTTAAGTTGCGAAGCGGAAAAATATATTTGTTTCATTTTCGTTCTTAAAGTAAACAGCTTTTGCACCAACTGCCTTGTCCTGTATTTTTTCTTTTTCGAACAGAGAAACAGAAAAAAATTGTCGGAAAAAGCGATAGATTGAGAAAAAAAGATGGAAGTGAATAAATTGCTATAAGCAGTATCAGAGAAAACTGACGGGTTTGTCTTGTTATTATACCTAGATGTTGTGATAGACTTGACATGCTAGGGAAAGTAATGTACTATAGGGTGTGTGAAAATCAAAAAAAATTAGCAACGTCATGTTTAGACCAGACATAACGGGGTTTGCGTACCCCCTGGCTATTATTTCCATGAATCATTGTTTTCCAAATGCAGTAAAGGTGCAAAGCGGAAAAAATACTTTTGTTTTTTATTTTGTTATCACTGGAAACAGCTTCGGTGCTTCAGTTTGCTCACGTTGCTTTACGTCACCGTCACGTGTAAAAGTTCATTAATAGCATGCCAAGTCCACGTGTACAGAATCATGATGTTCGTCAAAAAAAAAATGTAAGAGAGACCAGGCGGGGCCAGACCAGGCTTGAAACTCGTTCAGTTGTTAAGACGCAACAACAACAAACACTCTGATTGCCTGAAAAAGCAGCATAAATGATGTCAATCTCACTGAACAAGCGGAGTCCTTCATAATTAGTTTTCATTTTTTCACGGAAAGCCAGTTGCTTATAACATTCAACAAACTTTGGAAGAACTAGACCTTATCTTAAATAAATTTTGTTCTTTTTGAAAGGCACGTTGCCAATATCTTCAAGTGATGAATGCCGGGTGTGCAATATCTTGTTTCAACAATTGTCACTTTGCAACAAAAAAGAACCAAGGCGCCTCGAGCAGTTTTTTCATCAGAAAAACACGGATATTTCAAGGACGGGTTCCACGATAAATACTGTTGCTCATTGAGCCGATCAGCGAGATGTTTCTAGAGGCCCTGTTTGTAATTTTAAGGATAAGGTAAAAGCAAGCAAAGCAGTTTTATGAATAAACGGTAACTGCTGTAGTAAACAGCAGTAGAAAATGTGCTCCACACGTTCTGGCTTTGATCCCATATCGGTCATAACAGTTCACTTGAGGCACGATTTTCACCTCAAGTTCAAGTTCAAGTTCAAGTTTATTAAAATTAACAACATAATACAAAACAGCGCTAACCCGCAAATAGCTAAGGCTAATCTAGGCGGGTAGCGGGTAGGACTGTTTAGAGAGTAAGTATAATAATTGTGAGTATGGGATAAGTGAAGAGATAAAATAAATATACATGCACGTTGAATAAATAAATAAAGAAATATATAGAATAAATAAATAAATTAATAAATAAGTAAATAAATAGATAAGACAGCAATTGCAGTTAGATAAAGCTACTTTGAGTAATTATTTTGAAATTATTTTGATTAGGAAAGGTGTGCCAACATAATCATCCTCTTCCATTAAGACTTGTAAGAGTCGATTTTTTGTTAGATTTTTCTAAATACACAAACTTCGATAATTTACGTAAT
>JAEMWC010000729.1:0-32500 GCA_016490735.1 Pachyseris speciosa
AAAAAACAACCCCCATCTCAAGATATTCGACTATATTTCTACTATTACCACCAAACGAGATTCCCAACGAGTTCAGTTTTGTATAGAATGTAATAAAATGTATCGTATTTTATGAAACAAAAAAAAGCGATACTTATCGCCGCGTAAATGATTTTCAGTTGGAAGAGAAATACCACTCTGAACATTTAAGGGTATTTTATTTAGCAATGATTATGTGACATATAACGAAATAAATTCAGATGTTTCGTTAATAAATACCTTAACATTCCAATTTTTATGGCTGCGTGCTTCTTTTACTAAGAGGCTAACTGTTCAGTAACTTTTGTAGCTGAGGGTTGACCTCATGGGCAGACAGTCGGGACGGGACAAAGAATTCACGGGCAAATTCGGGACCAGCGAAGGTTTACAAGACGGGCGGGAAGTCAACTTTTGCTACATCTAAAAAATAACGGAGCCTGATCGGTTCATTGACCCGACAATGGTTACTGAAACAATCTCCAGTAGTAAAAATAAAAAGCTACAAAAGCTGAATGTCTCATTTTATGTTAACGTTAACTTAACGGCTCCTCTCGTTCCTTGTTTTCTTAGGAGATAGGGAGAGGAGGGGGGCAACCAAGGAAAGTGGCGTGAGCATTCCGAAAATTTACGAACGTCAAAAATTCGCCAAGAGCTCCCTCACGCCTTCGCTCCCTTGTGAAGCTTGATTTCAATCATAAAAGAACCTCGGTATGGTGAATTCCCAACTAGATAGAGGATACAGGAAATGGTCATTTTGACATTAAATTGAACTGCGAGCAGTCTTAGTTCTTTCCTCAGATCCTTAACGCGAGCGGCAACGTGGAAATTGTGCACATAACGTAATTCAAAGTTTTGGAGGGTCTGGGGGATTCTTCTTCATCGATCTCACCTGGCTCCCGCGTTTACTTCTAGTTGCGGTTTCGCCACTCGGCAAATCAACCGGAACGAGCTCGAGGTTGTCGACAAATTCAGTGCGCGTTATTAAATCGGGAGAAGAAAGAGACCTGTCGCAGCCAAATATGAAATGCAAATACAGATGGTCGGGGCATGACGTCTCGTTTTTTCCTACAGCCATTGTCATTGTCATTGTTGACAGTTCGATTTTCTCAACTTCTCTGATTTATCACATCAGCTTGCATAATAGACATCCAGCGTCTCGAACATGGTCATTTCTCCACAGTCCAGAGGGGGATCTGGTAAACATTTGTCAAAACCTTCTTTGCCAACTAACCAGAAGGTAGTCACCAGGCCCTGCCTCTGTCAAAAGAAAACATAGGCAACAATATTCAATAACCTGGCTTGGCTTACCAAGCTCTTAAAATAAAATCACTCCATTTTCGCCATTATTTAAAGGATACGCAAAATCAACTTTGACTCGCTCTCACTTGCTTTTTTATTGGGGCGAGGGGGTGACTTAATTTAGACAGCCTTCATTTGTGTTCATTTGGAACTCGGCTGTTTACTTTTTTTCCATTGCTAAAACAATGCTGCTGATTTAACAGAAATAACTAGCATACAACCACTCAATGAGCTCTTCTTTATTGTCCAGAGGAGGGACTGGTCAAAATCCTTGTGATTGTCTAACTCGGAATCGAGATCAACTCGTAGGATAAACTCGCAACGTGGACACACAGTTTTTGTTTAACAAGTATAGTCAGGCAGTAGTTGACAATCGCATGCGGGCGAAATTTAATTTAGTCTGAAGCACGTCGCTTTCCTACCTTAATTTGAACCTGCCCTCGTTCCTCAAAATAAAATCCTCCAAGTTCCACAAGCCTTGAATGCGATTCGTTACTCACGTGAATCCGTAAAGCTGGGCATGAAAAAGTCAAGAATACGATAGATCGTTACACTGATTGTTATTGGATTCTACCTAACCTGCGCAAGGCTTGAGTTTGAGCTAAAGTGTGTTCAAAGCAGATGAATTGAAAACAGAATGGGATTTAACAAACATGGTGCACGCAGTATTTTAATTATTCGGCTGATTGTTCGATCAGACTGACTATTCTCCCTAAGTTGCCAATTATGAAAGCAAACACAACCTAACTTCAAAGCTAACTTTATCGCGGCAAACGTATAGTAAAATTACTCTTTCGATTATATAATACAAAGGAATAACAAAGGCACAACAGCCCCTTAAAAATGTCATAGGATGTCGGACAATTTCCAAGCCTTTGATGCCAATGAAAGGTGACCATAGCCCAATTTTCGTGCACGAAAACATGATGTACTTACGCATACTGGTGCTCTCCATCTTCGAAGCGATGTGAACCGTGTGACCGTAGAGACAGAAGCGAGGCATAGTGACCCCGACAACCGCTGCTACCACTGGACCTACCATAAAAGGGAATAGGCAGTCCCAGCATGAGGAAAGCCAGAAAGAAGGGGGGGGGGGGGGTACACCCTATAATGGCCTAAAGGAGAGATTCCGCCAGAAAGGGCTACCTTTTTACGGTTCAGGTATATGAAAGGGTAGGGATTTCACGAGTCGAAGTATATGAAAGGGTAGGGAAATCTGAAACTTAGGTATTTAAAAGGGCCTTTCATTAAAATATTTCGAACACACATACCTTATGACTGTAGTGTTCCATTGAAAGGTATACGAAAGAGCTACCATTTTTCAATGGAAGGTATAAGTAAGGAGTACCTTTTCTTTCAAAAATGGTGTAAAAAGGGCAAGGGGTCGGACCTCAAGGTGGAGCCTCCCCGTATAATGTTTTAGTACCCCTTCTCCGCCCCCCTTCACCGGGGAGGAAAGCCAAGTATGACCTTGTTTTACATCCTCATCCAACAGTATTTACTCAAAGGCCTTTAAGCAAGAAATGAGTTCAATAGCTTTCGGATCTCTTCGGAACAACTAGGAAACGACCAAAAAGTACGTAAAAAGTGATAGAGACAGACTGAAAGCAGGACAGAAGCACAGGGGAGGAAGAAGAGAAAAATTAAAATTTTGGGAATGGACAGTCGACACCATGTTTGACCTGTCAGTCAGGAGCCTGGTCAGTATATATCACAAAACAGAAAACAACCTAAATCACATTAGCAGATATAACAGCCTATGGATATTTGAGTGGGAGGTGATGAAGGACTTGAATCTTTTTCAAAACGTTCATGGGGGCTCTCTTATAGTTGAAGGAGTGGGCTCTTGTTATTAGGCCATCGTAGCTTGATAAATATAAACAGAGGAGATAAACATGGAAAACTAACGCATTTTATATAGACTTGACGTTTCGTATGCTAGGCAACACACATTTTCAAAAAAGACCGTAACAATTTTTGAAAACTATTTGTATACCTTTAATATAAGGGTCTGGAAGCGAGATCAAGAAAAAAACATTGTAACGGTCACTTTTGATACGAAACGTCAAGTCTATATACAATGCGTTGGTTTACCACGTTTATCTCCGCTGCTTGTGTTTTATTTATAATGAAGGAGTGGTATTTGAGATCTCACCAGTGTGTATGCCAATGCGCAGCTGTAGTTGACGTTGGGGTAGGTGACGCACGCGGAACACGTTCATATGACTGAGCAGCTCCAGCGCCATACTCGCTATCTCGCTCGCGTGCCGGATGCCATTCAACATGGGGCACCCGCTGACAACCACATAGGCATCACCAACTGTTTCCACCTAATTAATGCACAAAGCAGTTCTTAAGAAAACGCAACAGCCTAATTTTGTCAAGATCACTGTACTATGATGAGAAACGGGATTGTTTGATGGGAGTTGAAGCCATGAACGGCTCATATTCTATTGCTGCGCTTTCGGAGGACCAGTTACAAGCTTGATAATGTGTGACAAGCGTTATTCACACTACTGCATGGGATCAAGTGCAATACTTCAAAGCGTTTTGCTGGCGATCTGAAACCTCTCTACTACCCTGCATAATGTAGAATACAGCTTTTTATCACCTTTGTATTAAAAGAAGAAAGAAACATTTTAAAGAGTAAGTGCCATGGATGACGTAGGGAACTGCAAGGAGTAACTCCACCTCTTCATATCTATCAGTTTATTTCACTGCTTGGTCAAAAGTAGGAAATTTGTTGTCGTTATTACCTTGTAAACGTTAAAGCGGGAGATGATTTCGTCAAAGGCTACGTACAAGTCGTTCAAAAAGTCAACAATCTGGCAAAAAGCAGAGAGATATATACATTAGTATTTACCATCAAACATTCGAGTAGCTGGAGTGCATGATGTCACTTTTTTTCAGAAAAAGGCAGACAAACTGTACCTGCAGTGGGGTACCGACGGAAGACCCGTTACAAGCTTGATCATGCGTGAAACGCGTTATTCATACCTGCAGTGGGGTACTAACGGAAGCCAGTTTTGTGAAGCCAACGATATCACTAAAAAATAGAGTGACTTCCTCGAACTCCTCAGCCGGAACGGAGTTATGGGTCTTCAGCTGTTCTGCTACCAACCTAAAATAAACAAGAGGCTACAATTAGCCTAAACTCGGGCTTGCAAAAAACAGTATTGTATCCCTAATTTAGCGCTAAACAAAAGAATAGAGAGGAGTCTGTCTTTCTTACATCGGACGCTTGCGTTTAGCTTGTGTTGGAGTCTTTTCTTTCGACCCCTATCAACATATATTCCTCTAAAATTACAAAATCGCTTTACAGTTCAACCATTGAGAACAATAACTATAACACTTGTAAAAAATATTTCTAAAAGAACAAGAAAAAGAGAAACAGAAAAAAAAAGCCCGTGATATTATACCACTAAAAGACATCGAACCCGGTTAGCTGCGTCACAGGCAGGAACAATGACCTTTAGGCCACAGAGGTTTATCGTTATGCAACATGTATTAGATAGTTACTGAGGCCGGCAGCAATATGTGATATATTGCAGTCAGCTGAGGGGGTATTCCGAAGCTGACTGCAATATATCACATATTACTGTCGGCCTCAGTAACTATCTAATATATTTACTATTCAACACCCAGTGCCATTGTTCTCTCTCTGCAGTAAATCACTGATTGCAGGCGCCCCTTCCGCTTTGTTCCTGAACTCACAAAAGAACATAATTAGCACTTGTTGATTAGCTCAGTTGGGAATTGGTGGCTGAGATGCCTTGCATACCAATAAAAGCAGTAGCGTTTGAACATTTGATTGCGTTTCGTCTATATGTGTTGTTGTTTTCAACATTTTTCAACAAGCAGGTCTCTGAACTACTGCAAAACAACTTGCAGTCTGAGAAATGCGGCCCGTTTTGCACTTATCATAGTTTTTCTGTAGATGCCTTTGTTTTAATAGTTGATTTGTGTTGTTTGTTTTTGAGCATGTGATGTTTTCCAACTAGCGGGTTTGCTGAACAATTGCTACTAATGATAATTTCAATAGATCTCTTTGTTCTTCTTTGTTTTCCGGCACACCATACGGAAACAATAGACAATGAGATATACCGTGGTATTTGCAAGTGCAGAGTAACTTTTTCCTTCAGTTGTGACCAGACATGAAAGAAGTGTACGACGATGGCTTCACATCAGATGAGGATGAAGAAGCGATTTTTAGAACACAACAAAACCGAACTCGAAATACTGGCGAAGATACACCTAAAGGTGGTAGTTTGGAGAACGAGGGTAAGTTTCATTAGCCCGTTTAATTTTCCTGCTTTTAATACATGATTTAATTGAATCGCGCCATGGCATTTTTATTAGTAATGTGTGGTGTTTAATTTTGCTTCAGATGAGCGCTTTGTGAGAAGCCTATTAGGGCAACCGAGTTGGAAGAATTTGGAAGAAGTTGGGCCGCTGAAAACAGTCGGAGGAAATGGCTTAAAGTATTTAAAGATTGGCGTTTTTTTTTTGGCGTAAAACAAGGCCGTTTTAAAAGAGCCATATATACTAAGCGTTATAAAAACAAACAGGCTGCAATATTAAAAATATTACAGCCTGTACACTGCAATATTTTTAACATTACAGCCTGTTTTTAGTATTGCATGTTTGTTTTAGCACGTTTAGTATATATTACCCCTGAGAATTTCCCTGCTGACAAAAAGGACCGCCCCCGTTTTCCTGACACACTTGTTTTAGCATCTTTAAAGACTGCAATCAGTGATTTAGTGAAGAGAGAGTACAGTGGCACTGGGTGTTGAATAGTGAATATGATAAAAATAGTGTATTGATCCAAAAAACACTAAGCACACTTGCTTTCGCTTCGATGGATAATTGTTTGAGAAAGGAAACGCTTATCGAACGATGTAGGATTTTTCGGATAAACGTTAATGGAGTCTCGGTGAAATGTGAGTAGAAAATTAATTAGCAGAGTGAAACTGTTTACAAATACGTCAATCCAGGTCATTTGAAACATAAGAAAGGAACGTTTCTCGGACAGTTTCAAGTCACGCAAGTACATCTGTAAAAACTAATCACTTATCAGTGAAAAATTAAAGTCCAGAAATTGAGATATTGTGGGAAAATAGTAAATAAACTACCTGTCAAAGTCTCAGAGGTGTGTGATATCCCGTACTTGAGTCATTCAACAAAATGTTCATCTCAATGGAGCGGATACGGGGAACGCGGCAGTCCATCTGGAGTTAAATTTTGGTCATGTTAAAAGCTTTCTTCTCGCAGTTGAACTTGCAAACATTCGTATAGACACTTCTCTTAACATATTAGTTGTTCAGACTTCAAAGGTACATCTCAATGGAGCGGACACGGTGTTACGGTATCGTTCAATCGACAGAAAAGATACACTGCGAAACTCTTCTACAAACCCAACTTATTTATTCAACGATACGTAACTAAATCCTAGTTACAAAGGAGCGATTTCTAAACAATACAATCTTCTATCAAACTAGCTTAAGCCTACTGCTAAAACTTCCGTCACCACTGACACAAACCCACAATAAATGTCGATGTCTCCGGAGAAATCTCCTTTCGATCCACTTGACCTTAAATGAAGTTCCTCAATAGCTCTCTATGATTCTTTCGGTATAGCTTCTCCAGTCGGTCTTTGCCGACAACAACAACCCACCATAGCAGGCAATTCTAGTTCTCAGCTGTGTAATCTTTTCCACTTCACTTTATATTTCATCTCCTGACTGCTGCAGTCCACAATGAACATCCACAACTGAATCACTTCTCGTAGAACTCTGTAGTAGCTTGAAATATAGCATCATTCTTGATCACTTTCTTTATAGTAGTCCACAGTAGTTTGCGTTATAGTGGTTATAGCCAGTATATCAGTTATTGGGGAGGGCTTGCTCCCTGCCACCACCAACAACAATGACCGCTTCCTAGCGGAATCCTTATATACAATTAATTAATATTCTAGAACCTTGTTTTGTAGCGTGACAGGAGAAGGTTCTGGTACAAACATTGTGTGACTCAACATTCTAGAAATTACCAGAAACTTAGTATTTACAATCGCTCTCCATAACAACGGGGAAACACGGCAGTCCATCTGGAGTTAAGTTTGATCATGTTAAAAGCTTTCTTCTCGCAGTTGAACTTGCAAACATTCGCATAGACACTTCTCTTAACATATTAGCTGTTCAGACTTCAAAGACACGAGTTGAATCGACGTTTTCCGATACGTGACAACAGGCATCATTCTTGCTGTTGTGAGTTGTTAAAAATAGTTAGCGCTTGCGCAGAAACGCCGGAAGTGAGCTTTGTGGATGAAACACGACGACGAAGAAAAAGAGGAACGGACGGTAATTTTAGACCCGGGCGACCCGCGAGACGCGGGAAGCCCGAGTAAAGAGGACGTGTTTTTTTTTTTATCAGACATTAACAGAAAAAAAAAACAAAAACAATTTCAAGCAGGAAGTGATTATATTTTCCCTCAGACAGCAATTTTACAACGAACCGCTCCTTGCACTTTAAACTGAAATATAAGTACGAAAGGTAATGTTAAGAGAATTTATTTAGGTATCAGAGTTACCTAGAAACAAGTGTATTTATCTTGGATACTCGCAAGTAAAGAGGATATCCAAGCTTGGAACAGAAACGTTTTGAGTCAATGTGGAGACGGCAAAGAGACATTTTAGTGGAGATGGCCTAATCGCTTTTCTGGGCAAATACTAAACGACGTTCGCGTTGGCATTAGCCTGTTCCAGACTCTCAGATATTTGGGGCGAGCAAAGAGCGAAATACGAAAACAGTGAGCGAAGAACGAGGGATTAAAATCGCGCGGGGACTGGGGAAGGGGGACTTCCTTCGCTCGTTCTCGCGCGCTCACCCCAAATATCTGAGAGCCTGGAACAGGCTACGTTGGCATATATCCACCACTCTGCCACTAGCCTCTCCATAGATTTTCTACTCACGGGGGTAGTAGTCGGTAGAGAATTTTCTCAGTTTTCTCTTTCTCCTCATTCAGCTGTCTGGTTCTTTCCTCCACTAGCTGTTCCAGGTGATTGGCATGTTTCTCCATCATAGTTACCATGTTTTCAATGATGTTTGATCCTCTGTATGAAAAAAAAAAAGGCAAAAAACTGTCATTGTTCTTCTTCTTCTTCTTCTTCTTCTTCTTCTTCTTCTTCTTCTTCTTCTATTATTATTATTATTATTACAAGGTAATGTAAAACGGCTTCTTCAATATATCTTTCCTGCATGGTATCTAATATTTGCTGAGCTCAAATTGGGAAAAAAAAAAGAAAAAAAAAAACACCTTTTCTGTGTCCTCCTTCACATTAACAAAAATTGCAGCGCACAGCGCTGACTTAGTGCAGCTGAAGCATTTTAAAAAAGTATCTGTTTCCTACACCTTTCCATTCCTATTAATTATTCAAATCTCTGTGAGTTGTTGCATTTTATGTTTTATAAAGGAATCGTCTCTACCTTTTTGTAGGCACAGTACCTGCCGCTTATTTTCTTCAGTCGTTCGACAATCCCATAAAAGTGCGGACGTTCCTCGGGATCATCATTCCAGCAGTCCACCATCAGCTCAGTATACTCAGACCTCATTTCTGTGCAAGGAATGCTGGGACGGAATGGCGGATCCTCGTGTGCAACGACGCGCTGAATGATTACTGTAAACGTAACGTAACGGAAAGTTTATTCTACTCGCCTTTTGTGCACAACTACTACGTATTCGTGAGATAACTAACCGCAGACCGGTTAGCTCAGTTGGTGGCCTGAGTACCGGACTACCGTGCGGGAGGTCGCGCGTTGAAATCCCAGCCGGACCAACACTCAAGGTCTTTAAATACATTAGGAGAAAGGCTACCTTTATAATAACATATGCAATTGGTTAGACTCGGATAAGGAGGATAAACCGTAGGTCCTGTCTCACAACTCTTCATAATTGATTGCGTGGGACGTTAAAGAACCACTAGGGACGTAATGAACCATGGCTGTGATCACCCCTGATGTCCAACCTAATCAACAAGGGTGGTCGGCTTAGCACAGTCCTCTAAATGGACTACTGATCGAGAAGACCACATAAGAAGAACGACAGACAGTAGTCAAATTAAAGGAGTCCAAGAGCTAAAAAACTGAGACGATGAGACCAATCTTTCTGGTAGTCAGTAGAACGTTCAAAAGGAATGGGTTCAAATACCACTTCAATTCCCCTCTATCTGCTCAGTCAAATGATCAGAACTTTCTAACCTTTGGGTTCCAGCTTGCAACCGCTGAAAGGCTGTAATCGGGTGGCCATTTCCTGAAGGATTATTCCATAGCTGTACACGTCTGCTTTCTGTGAAAACCCTTCCCTCTCTAGCTTTGTGATATTGATATGCTCTGGAGCGGTCCACAGGAGATCTGGAAAAATGAAAGAGGCGGAGAAGCTATGTGATGAGTATTTTCTGGGGGCAAAGTTTTAGTTAGATAAAAACTAAGAACACTTTTATACACAAACTGGCCTCAGAACTTTAAAAAAGGCATAACGTTAACTGCTTGAAAGGAGAGCAAAGCATAATCACTTGTGAAAATAACCCAGTTGATACCTGTGCTATATATATTTATCATTATCATTAATAAAGAATTGTGTTTTTCTCTATAATGATGATGACAATAATAACAATAATAATAATACTGATAATAATAATAATAATAATAACAACAACAACAACAACAACAATGATATACAGGAGAGCTCTCTCACCGGCAGGTGATCTACAGAAAGGTCGTGATCCAAAATAACATTAAATTGTTAAGATTATACATTACAAATTTAATAACCCAAAAGCAAACACTCACATTTACTTCTAAACTGAGATATGGTATCTGAGTTTCTCAAGTCACTGCCCACGGTATTCCAGATTTTAAAAGCATGGTAACCGTTCTTTGTTTACCCCAGTTCCGTTTTACTGATGGAAGTCTAAGATCATCTTTGCAACGTGTGCTATATCTATGTACATCGCTGTTTCTTAATAATGTCAACCTACCGGTGTACATCTTGCTTGGACGCACGTTGACCTTCTCCTGACCAGCCTTAAAGTCATGCAGTCCCCAGTCGGTAATCCTCACAACCCAGTGACTGTCAATCACACACCGAGACGAGGTCAAGTTGCCATGGAACTTAACAGCAGTGTTGTGTAGGTATTTCATTCCCTGGAACACAAGGCAGATATGGTATTCCAATACAGTGCTTCTTACGGGAAGCGCAGGGTAAAAAGAAATTGTAAGGATTCTTGTTATGATGTCACGAGCTGATTGCATTTAAATTTTAACTGGAAAAATCTAATGTGAGAGCAATCTTTTGCTCTGCTTCAGGCCTATGTTTTATATTGCTCGCATGTACAAAAGGGCTCTAATTTTAACACATCGACTATTTTACCCTTCTTAGATGTTTACGATTGCCGAATACCTAAAGATAAGGATTATCACCGAAATAAAACTCAGACAAATGAAGCTTTGAAATTAAAGATGCCTCTTGGGGCTATTTACCGCGGCTATGTCAATTGCCATTGACAGTTTGAATCCATAGTCAATCTTGTACTCGTCGTTGGCAAGAACATCCTAAGAAACAAGGAAAACCAAAGCAAGTTTATAGGAGATTAACCTCAATTTAAATTGGAAGCAAATTATTCAAAACTGTTTTAAACAATATGATGATATCTAAGACTGACTTTAAAAAGATAGCTATTAACTAGTCAAGGCCTTTTATCTACGTATACTTGTGTGGATATGTGCATGTATGACAGTCGAAAATCGGCAAAATAGCTGCACGCATTGCGTGTATTCTTTTCTGTAATGATCATCATCATCGTCATTATTATCATCATCATTGACATCATCAAATCATAATAATCGTAGTAAACAGGAAAACCTCTTCAGTCACATGACTGTTGTCATTGGAGGCCCTGTAAACATAAAATATAAAATTGTACAAATGATATATCAAAAAATACTTAAGGATGTACACCTGCAGGCTTCCCTTCTTGCAATATGACCACACCAGCAAAATGTTTGGTGACTCGATGCAGGCTCCGATAAATGGGTTCAGATTTTCGTGGGATATATCTCGCACCTGCATGAGAGACACAAGGTACAAACTTTTTATGAAAGGTAACAAAACAGTACCGTTACTGTCGCTGCTTTTTCGTGCCTTTAGGGATCAAGATGATGGAGAAAGGGAGCTTAGGCTGTGTATGTGAGCTGCAATCGTAATGTTTTACACTGTTGATAATACCACTCCTGTAACTACTCGATTCTGATTGGTTTCAAGCAATTAAATTTATGTGACATTTTATTGATCCTCTAAATTTGCTATTGGTTTTAAGGAGTGGTTACAATAATTTAGAACAACTACACTAACAGAGAGCCAGTGACATGGCAGATACATTTGCACCGCGATATGGCTTGCAAACATAATGAAGTACTATTCAAATAACTAAATAGAAAGTATACCGGTCTCAGTTTAGTAAAACAACAACAACAACAACAATGAAGTCAAGATTCCCCTCGCAAAGCCTTCGAAATTTCGTAAGTTAAAAGACTTTACTTTGGAGGACCTTTTATTAGGGTAAGAGGAAACGTCCTAAATTAAGAATTCAAAGATTTCCCACGGACATCAGGGCAACTTGTTGACACCAATAAGAAAGATTTACCTGCTTGAGTTGAATAAGGACTTCTCGAGTCAGATGAACACTTCTCTTGTTCAGTCTTTTGATGGCCACTGTTCGACCCTGAAAGCACACATGTGTGAGTTGCAATGGATGCTTGATGAAAATGTGCATATTTCCGCTTTATTCTGCACCACGGGGTTAAGCAACCTTTTGGTAATCATACGTTTCCTTCACAACACAAATTACCTGATAATTGGTCAAAGAAAGTGCCTATACAAAAAAATGCGCTGGGAGAAAATATAATGTCGAAGGTGAATAATAATTCACCAAAAAGTTGAACCGTTTGTTCCAATACAAAATCACAAATGTTTTTCGTTGCTTAAAACAGTAGTCTCTCTTGGGTTAGTTTCAATGCACGATCGTTACTAATGCTAGAGCGTTACGCTACGTTACGTTAAATGAATTGTTCGTTTCACCAGCTTTACAATAAATAGTATCATTTCCGATTGTACGAATGTACGTAGAGGGCTAATCGACAGTTAGTCAAGATCGTATTCTCGTCAAACGTAGCACTGTGCTAATGAGACGTTACGAGCGAGCAATCATATCTTGAGATAACAAACCTACACTTTAGTTTTTTTTACACTGAATTTTCCCCAAGACATTGAAACCATTTAATTACAAATCTTACTTGGTAGTCGCCAATAGTGGTGAAAATTTGCTCAGTAGGTTCCCCTGTTGAGCTTGCCTGCCCTTCTTGGCTCGGTGGACTAGCGAATGTTCTACGTCTCACAGAGTTCCCCCTGTCCAACTCTTCGTTGCTACAGTTTTGCTAAGAAGCGAAATGAATAACAGACTTAAGAATTATGGGCTAGTAAACCTAATATGATGATCAGTAGCCTTTCATTGCTGATACAAACTGTTTTATAACAAAAGGCCTAAACTGGACGAAGCATATCAAAACAGAGGTAGAAATAAACTAATAAACAAAACGGCATTACCATTTGACCTCGCGCTAACTCTGTCCTCTTTTCCCGCTTGAATCTGGACATTAGGTTGCTTTGTACTTCTTCGGATCCTCGCTCCCGAATGTGTAAATCTTCATATCGTAGTTTCCAAGATTTGTTCTGGGCAAGATCTGTCTCATAACGAAGCTTCCTATAATTTAAAACAGAGCACAGTAAGTAAGAATGAATATATGAAAATAAAATACATGAACTGCGGATTAAAGAATGGATATGCGAATGTTCATCGCAGTTATCAACACTGCATAAGCAGTAGTGAAAATAAAGCTTGAAAAACAAACAAAAACAAAACAAAAACAAAAAAGAAAAGAAAAAAGAAAAAGAAAAACAGGCTTGTACAGAGATCGAATCCACGACCTCTGCGATACCGGTGCAGTGCTTTACCAATTGAACTAACAAGCAAACTGGGAGCTGGTCATTTCGTTGGTCGTAATCCGTAATATACTTGTGAGTGATGAATAGGTAAGAATGAATATGTGAAAATCTTAAATTCAAACTACGGATTAAAGGGTATATTATCATTCAGAGTACAGTAATTTCACTGAGTGGTGAATGCTATTATATGGATATGTATGTTCCACATCGTGACTCATAGGGTGTGTATCGATGTAGTGATTATAAATTAAATGTAACTGCGTTACAAGCAGTCAGGCAAAGTCCTCCGGCCAGTGTTGTAATGAGCATTTGACTATTTCATTGAAAATGCGCTACAGAAATGTGACATAATATTATTATTTATTATTATAGTTAAGGAGTTTTATTTAAACGTGCCATTTTGCAAGCCATGTTACCCTTTTATGCTAAATATGATTTGTTTCATTGCGTTGACATATACGTTCTCCTGACTTGTCTTAACATTTTTATAGTACAAACAAGGAGCAATTATTACCTAATAATGAGGAAAAACATGAGGGCCAACACAAGTACACCAGCAGTGGAAGCTCCGATCACAACATTAACCATCTTTTGTGTGGCTGCAGGCAAACAGAAAATAATTATTGAATATCTGAAAGGTATGTAGTTTTCAATATACAGCTCCCTTCCTAGAAACCAATCCTTCTCTAAAACAAAGATTTGACTCCTGGCATATTTGAATCCCTGGTCAGTGTTCTAACCAATGACATTTTGAAACTACCTGTTTCCACGCAATTCTAGTTTATTTGCTTAAATTCATTCATAGTTTCATTTGTCAGCCTTATAGCCAATTCCCATCCCATAGTGCTTCAAATCAGGATTGCAAGCAGTCTTAATATTAATATTCTAGCAACGCGTTATATCACTTGATATAGCCAGCAAAATCGGGCATTTCGATTCTCGAAAGGATCAGATTACATATCCGTCCTTCGACTAACTTGCAAATATCATACAAGGGTCGTTTTCATTTTGTGGCTTGCGGAGCAGCTTTGTTGGGCAAACGCTTCAAAATGACGCATCCTTCTTGGAATTAAAAATAAACAATCCCCTCTGAAGAAAGGAAAGTGCCTTGATACCCCTTTCTTAACCCTCTCCCTTGGCCGCACCTAATCACTTAACCCTCTTTATGGAACCGAAAAAGTCTTTCTCAATATGCCATTTTCGTGGAATTGTCAGCTACTCTCGCGCGGCAAAGAATTAGCTTTATGGATAGGTCAAGATGTACAGTTGGGAAACTGAATCGAAGGCAGTTTGGCTAGCTGGCTTGAAATGCTTTAGCATATCTTGTAACGTTGTAGACAAACCCTCACCTTTTCTCTCTTGTTCTAAGCACAATTCATTCTCCCACCCACACTTTGGTTTGTCCATGGGTGGCTTAGTGCGCCCTCCAGCCCAGATTACAGTTACGTCTGTCAAAGCAATGAAACAGAATCATAAGCTTTTGAAATTTAATTTAAACTTGATGTACATCTAGCAATTCTTCTCTAGTGATAAGAATATTCAAACCTCCATCTTTGAAAAATGAGAAGGAAACATTCAATTTGAGGACGAAACCAATGAGTTTTGCAATGGCGTTCCAACGGAGGGAAAATAAAAGGGGTTGACCAAAACTGTCACAAGGAAGGAGTAGTAAACAGGACCAGGCTGCGAGAAATACTCGTTTGGATTACACAGAGGAACTGATTGGGAAGATAGACGAATGGAGGATTCGCCTATAACCCAACATAGCGTCTTGAACAAAAGCAGGATCTCCCGACAGAAAATAAGCTTGAACTCACAGGAAACGATAAGATACTGATGAGGAGCATAACGAAACGCTGCCACACTACAGGCTAGCTACAACAATTAGCTGATTAGTATCAATCACATTGTTTGACTAGAATCCGTCTTACCTCTCAAATTGAAACCCCCTGTTGAGTGATTGTAGTCAGCAATATTCTGGAAACTACCATTCAGGTAATACTTCAGAGAGTAGTCGGGGTCACGATCACCTGACTCATCTATATTCACCCTTCCCGAGGCACCTAAAGCATCAGAATAAGACAAGAAAATGTTGTTTGCTAAGTTTTGCCACAAGCTGTATTTTCACTGGAGCGTATTCTCAGTAGTTTCACAAATGTGTATTTTTAATAAGGATACCTCACAAATTAATGTGTCTTGGTAAGCTGAAAGCCACTCATTGGGCACTAACGCCATGTGATAGCGTATATTACCCCTAAAATCTACCAAATAAAGGTTGAGCCTGAGCATTAACAGCCATGGACAGCTGTTTCGGCCTTGTTAGGCCTCATCAGCATGGCATAGCTAATGCTCAGGCTCAAGTACCCACATATCAATAAAACAAGCAATGAAAATGACAAGCGTTTGGGATGTGGCTTGGAGTGACAAGGATACCTCAGAAATTAATGTGTCTAGATAAGCTGAAAGCCACTCATTGGGCACTATGGCCATGTGGTAGGGGACATTACCCTTAATGCCCGCTACCACATGGCCTTTGTGCCCAGTTATGACTTCCTTTGTCCTGAATGATGACAAATGTGAAATATGTCTATGAAGCTGACATCAACACATCTTTAACAATACTTCATTCTTTACCACTGCGAAAAGAAGATAAAGTGGCTGTTTACATGCAAACTGAAAACCCGGCAGATAGATTGTTTGCGTTCCATATGCACATAAAATTGGCAGTGTTGTTTAAAGACAGTCTTGATGTATTTGTTTTTAATAGCTGTTTTTCATAATTGTCAAGCGAAGTAGATTCATATGTGACAAAGAAGAATAACGTAAGACGCGATTGATTGCCTGTCAGCAAAAACTTATACCATGGAAAAAAATCAGAATAAGACGAGTAAATAGTTCTAAAGCGGTTTTCAATACCCCATTTTGCTAATTGTCAGTTCCTGGTGAATTGTGGGTAGTTATAGTGCTTTGTAACGCCCATTTCAGGACGTAATTTGAAATAGTAACTATGACCGTTTGCTCCCACAAAGGACTGGATCTACCCACAATCACCATCACCATCAACTGATCATTAGCAAAATGGTGTATTGATTGATTGTGGTAAAACCAAAGAAATTATTCGAGCCAATCACAAGAGGCCGAAACACTACAATAAGCTATTCAGAATTTGAAGCAATTACGCCTGACCAGTGCAAGGCGCGGGACAATGTGCGCATACAAATCGCGATTGGTTTTGGTGTTGCTTCCCATTGGTTGATAAAATGGCGCGAGTTTTGCTAACCAATCACAAAGCGAAGTAATGCTATACCAAAGCATACGCAATTTACTTTCTGTTCGATACTCAATTCAAAACTGCTCTAACTTCGTCAAAACATTTCCCTCCAGAATTGATAATGACAGACAAGGCGTATACTATTTATAAATTATCACTGACAGGAGGCTAATAATTTTTTAAGCAGATGATTCGGAAAATTATTTCGAATTCATGACACACTGTTTGTTTTCTTCATGTCTTTAGTGTGGAAGTTTTATAGCGGAGCTCCGACGGCCCGAAGGGCCGTCAAGCGGAGCCCCATACCTATAGAAACCCGTCAACTGCTTTTCTCATGGTAAAAATGGCTAGCGGTATTGCTCGTGGGCGCGTACGCACGACGACGACGACGACGACGACGACGACGACGACGACGACGACGACGGAGTCGCCCAATAATTAATAATATCCTAATAATAATCATAATAATCCAACATGGCGGCCATACTCCACCTGGCCCAGCTGAGCGTACATCTTTGATACTGGACATCCATCTTATAGCCAATTGACACCTGTCAAAACAAGGTATCCGCTGACCAGTGTAACGTGACCATATCGCGGGCTCAAGTTAAGACCTCATCGAGGTCAGCTGTTTTTTTGAAGTTGACCGCTGACCAGGTACTTGCTTTCGATTGGATCGCAGGCTCAAGCCAAGTGTGGGACACCCAAACCAAATCGAGGCCGTTAAAATTTTTCGCGCGCTTTCTGCGGCTGGTAATTTCACATTCAGTTGGTTTCTTTATTTTGAGCAAAACAACTTCATCTTCTTCGATCGAAGTTTGTCTTTCGCGTAAAAAGCATAAAGATCAAGAACTTGTCAAAAGATACTCCGGAAGGTGAATTTTCAAGTGATGAAAGGAAGGACGGAAGATTTTTCTCAGGAAAAGCTTCAAAGATTGTGCGGTTGAAAACAGTATAATTCAACGCTTCAAGGGCTTTCACTTCACCGCGGCATCTTGCATCTCACCAAGAAAAGTCACTTAACAGTTCACCGCTATTAATGGGAGGAATGAGTAGCTCAAACTCTGTGGAAGAAGCTCTTTCTTTGGACAAACCGTTCGCTATTTTTGCGGATGCTTGTTTTTACTTTACTGAAGCTTACGCATTTTCAAGTGGTAGAAACCTCTACAACACAGGACAGTGAGGTAAATTAAATAAATAGAAGCTTAACATTTGGTTTAATCGTTGTTACTTTTGTTCAGGAATGAAACTTGTATTTTTCTCTCGAATGGATATAAATAACAATCATCTGTACTCGTTTTGGACGCAAAGAAGTAGTTGAATTGTTTGTTTGTTTTGTTACGTTGTTTTCTTTGCAAGCGAACGAGTGTTTTTACTCGGCTTGGCTGACTGTTTTTCCACCTTGGTTCCTCACAGTAGCGTTAAGAAACTTTTGCCCTTATCTTATCAACACGTAATCGCAATGAGTCCTCGTAAAATTAAGCATTAAAGGGGGAGACTCGAGCTCGCGGAAAAATAAAAAATCCGATCAAATGCATGTGCATGTGCACTTCTCAAAATCTGACATTAAGTTGTCAAAATGCTGCCAAAACAGTCAAAACCCAGCGCGCTTCACTTCGTCAAGTCTTTAAGAGATCTTCGTCGAAAGCAGCCTGTA
The DNA here is from genome assembly GCA_016490735.1 of Pachyseris speciosa. Classification (NCBI taxonomy): domain Eukaryota; kingdom Metazoa; phylum Cnidaria; class Anthozoa; order Scleractinia; family Pachyseridae; genus Pachyseris; species Pachyseris speciosa. The sequence goes on from JAEMWC010000729.1 coordinate 18,304, forward strand.
AACAACAATTAAGTTTCGCCGTCTTTAAACATGTCGTTTGTTTGAGCGGTAAGAATCAGCGTTTGGAACCGATGTTAAAAACAGCGAAATGGGTTGACTGGCTGGCTGGTTTTGATAAATTTTAAAGTGGACGGGTCTGCGAGAGAAATGCTCGTTTGGTTTGGCAAGCGCTTTCTTCGTTATCTGGATGATGTTTTGCCACTGAGAATCATTAATTGAAGAAGGTTCTTCGGAAGACATGGGAAGTAACAGTAAAACCATCAAACCACTTAAGTGTTTTGTGTAAGCCAAGGAAAGATTTTGTGGGAAATGGCTCTATTATTCAGCTCTGTCGCATTCCGAGTGATTGCTGTCTCAGTGATTCCTGTTGACTGCTCTAAACGATCAGGTACGGACCTCTTTTTTGTCTTTTCTACGGACATTTATGTGTTACCTGTCCAATTTCTGCACCTTCTCCAAGAATCTTCGAAGAAATATTATTCATATTGTGCTTTGTTTTCTTGTAATAAGTCTTATGTTTGTTGTTATATTGTTTCTGAACCGCGGTCAATTCCTGTTGACTGCTGTAAACGAAGAGTTTGTACCCTTTATTTTTTTTTCTAGGGGCATTTATGTCAAAATAAATACCGATTTTCCTAGCTTTATCATTACAAGCTATTTTAATTACTAGCTAGTCTTGTTTAATTTCTCCACCTTCTCCTTCTTCGAGAAAACACTCGCCGGCATCGTACTTTGTTCGCTTGCAGTGTTTTTGTTTTGTTTTGTTTTGTTTTTTTTTTTGATCCGCTTTGAATCCCTTTACGCTTTCATCTCAAAGTAGTTAGACTCAAGAATGTCCGTCTTTTTTTTTTCTTTTTTGCAAAACGTTTACTATCGAAAACTCTTTGTTTTCCCTGCTGCTGCTCAATTGTTTTGGACACAAATTAAACTGGCCCAAATACTCTTGCGAAGTTGCTCGGTGAGAGTGTGCAGCTCCGATTCTAGGCTTGGCATGGCTAAATATATATATGGCCTTCAGCTTTTCTTTTTTTAATCGCTACATAACAGACTGGAATGGTGTTCCATCGAACATCATGCATGCACCTTCTTTAAGCAGTTTTAAGTCCTATCTATTACATTATTAGTGTCAATTTTAAATCAGATGTAGCTTGTGAGTGACAAGTATGTAATTTAATTAGGTTTGCTTTGGATTACTTCATGATTTTTAGTCTCAATCTCAAATCAGGGGTGACTTGCAAGAGACAAGTATTTGATTTAATTTGATTAGGTTAGCTTTGGGCCACGTTTAAATTTCACCTCTTAGTTTTTAGAATGTGTAATATTAGATAATATTCTTTGTATGGGAATTTAGTTTCTCCCAATTATTCTCCAGTCATGCACTTTTTTGTTTTGTATCAACTTAGTTGTATTCACATGACAAAGTATTATTAAACTTAAAACTTAAAATTAAACTTAAAGTAAGCTCTTTCTCATCAATGTACACATCCTTTGGACTTCCTCCTCCTGCATACAGTCTTTCAATTAATTTTATTAGTAGCTGGTCACACCAATCTTGTGGGATGTTTGGATGACATTTGGCATTAATGTTTAATGGAATCTCTGATGTTTGATGAAGTATGTTAAGATCAAGTTAAGATGGCTAACAGATTTCCAGCACTTTTGCTTTGATGAATCACCTTGATAGTGGTATCAACCAAATGCCCAATATATTATTATCAAGTTGTTTGGTCTTGCACTTAACTGGCCAGAAGAGCAGCTGCATTTCTTTTTGAAAACACTGTAGGTGCATTGAGTGATGAGCTTAATGTTAGCAAGCAGTTTTTTTTTGTGATAGTAAGGTCAAGAAGTAATTGATCAAAATAAATATCTTGGTCTTAATTCATGGCATCTAAATATTTTTATTGATTTCCATGTATCTTTCTTTCATAATTTTTGTGAGGCATACATATATCCAGAGGATACACAATTTCCGATTTCTGACTGTCTCATGGGAGGCTGTGGATAATTGAAATTGCATTCATTATGAAGTGATGATCTGAATCACTATATATCTGATGTGATACTGATTCCAAGGAGCAATCACCAGGCTTCTCCACCAATTTCTAGTGGTTCTAAACCGTACCTAAGTAGCTAAGTATGTAACTAAGTTGCCTACAGTTGAACGGGGAAACAGACCTGTCCTTAGGTATTGCTCTAAGATGTTAAGAAATGTTTTGTTTTAAAAATTTATAGATGAAAACTAGCTTTGCAGGTTCTTTTTTACACAAGGTATTAAAGATTATTTAAAAAAAAAACCTACCTCAATGTTTTTATTTTGCTTTTTAACATCTGCAAACTCAGTTTGGAAAGGAATTTTATTACCTTACTCAATAGAACGCTTGTTTTTAGGAGGAGTGGGGGTCCAAATTCGTAAAAGGGGATTCATATCTGCTAGCAGTTCTGGACTAGGGGGTCCAAATCTGATCCACAAGCAGATCTGGACTAGAGGGTGCAAATCCACGTGGGGTCCAAATCCACTGTGCCACTGGCTCAGATCACCTTTCCATACTATTTTCTACAGCATTGGGTCTGTAGCTTGAGTGAGGTCAGATGGGTGATATGACAAGCAGACTATATGTAAATGCCAGTAGAAAAAGAATGCTTTTGGAGCTCCGCTTTTAGGCTTGGCTAAATATATATATTAGAATTGTCGCTCAGGTGCTTTAGATCTCGCGAGGTCCAATTGCGGCGTTCAAATACTCACCATCAAACTCTTTGTTGAGCATTCTATTGACTATAGCTCGGCCATCTCTCTTGTCACCTCCAGCGGAAAGGGTTTCATTCAATGCGATGGCGTACAAATATATTGCATCATATATGGCTCCGGCGTACACTTCAACCTGTAGAGAAAGAAAAGACAGTGAAAGTGACGAAGTCCCTACCCTTTTTACAGTTATTTTATTTTATTATTTTTTTTTGCAACGCATTAAGGGAAGTAAACGACTTTAATCGTAACTGTGGCATATGCTTAAAAAATTATAGCCCATCGCAGTGTCATACCGAAGCCTTGAACGGGGAAGACAATTCACATTAACGTCAATCAAAGATTGTCCCGAGGACGTTAAGTTAACACTTTGGAAAACACCGCTGATCTCGAACTTGATCTAAAGTATGTACCAATACGCTCAATCATAACTAAGTGAAGCACGATCGTCCGGGTGAGTGTAGTCCTGAGAACGACTGTTTGTGGTGACACTGACTGACGTTTCGACAGCCTGAGCGGAAGTCATCATCAGAGTCAAGTTATTGGAGTAACGTCAGGAGATGGTATAAGTACTCTGGTCGTTGATGTGATTGATCACATCAACGACCAGAGTACTTATACCATCTCCTGACGTTACTCCAATCACTTGACTCTGATGATGACTTCCGCTCAGGCTGTCGAAACGTCAGTCAGTGTCACCACAAACAGTCGTTCTCAGGACTACACTCACCCGGACGATCGTGCTTTACTTAGTTATGATATGACTCCTGGGTTCAAACCATTTGCGATAATACTCTCAATGGAGTGCTGTCAGATTGATTCACCTGGCGCAACCTCGATCAAAATCTTGATAACCGCGAACGGCCAATTTAAGCCTATTTGTTCTTGTAGGGGGTTGCAATAATGCGTCCCCTGACTTTCAACCATACTTTTTTTTATCTCTGATGAAACAGCAAAACCTGTCTCTCCCCAACCCTCCCCCCACGGCTCACTGGCTCTCGAACGAAGTATCAAAAGCCCGACAAAATAGGTTTAAGAGAAGCCGTAATTATTCTTAAATTACCTCCTCGCTGTCATCCAGTTTTATGTGAAAGGGATGGTCATTCATCTTCTCTTTCACCTCTTTCTTGAATGACATCCAAAGCTCTGTAGTCGGTTCTCTGACATAAATGCTCAGGATTCCTCTGAACGCCAGAGCCGCCTCAGCATCTCTGCCGTCATTACCCATGAACGTGTTATTTCCAATAGCGGCGGATGGCAGCAGGTTGACAGTCAGGAATGCATAGTCTCCATTCAGCATGCCCAGGTCGTGAGCGACAAGCATCAAAGCGCGCATGTCTCCTCCATAACAAAGCATCACAAAGACTATTCGAAAGATGGCATCACAAAAGGGAAGGAGTGAGAACAGCGAATGAATGAAGTTCGCGATGTAACTTGACATGGATAGTGAATAAAGGTTCTCAGCAAAGCTTTTTTAATATGATAAAGATGTAATTTGCTTGTGTTTTAGCTTGTGTTAGTTTTTGTTCGGTATTTTGAAAAACTAAGGAAGAAGAAAAACATCATTACGCTTCATTTCAGTAATTTAACTTGTCAACCACGCTCTGAGAAAATAATGTATACGAATTTCATTTGTTGTCACTTCGCGGGTATGCGATGTATTACATGCTAATCTCATTGCCCCTTATAGGTCTTTGTTTGGTGGAGATTTTAACATTATCATAGCTAAATCAAAAACCATTAGTCGTCAGCAAGAGTCTAAAAGAAGCCTCCGGTAAAATGAAAAATAAAACAGATTATTTCAGTAACAAGAACAAATCTTTGTCTTCATAGCCCAACTATCAACACCTTTCAACAACAACAACAATAACAATCTTTATTGTGCTCTCGATAGAAAGGAGTAGAATTATTTAACGGAAATAATTGTGAAAACAAAAAGAGAGCACAGCCACTCAGAAATAGTAAAAGGTAATCACGCTGAGCAACTGGGCGGTGCGGATAGTAAATAGTAACTAGATATTTAAGTTGTAGTAAATAAACAAATTTCACGAATTTTACGGTAACCTAGAAATAAATTCAATTCCTTGCTAACCTCTTATTTTAACCTTTTTATGTCCGTGAATTAGTTTAGGTGTATTTAAATGGCACCCACTAGCCAAACGTTATGCGTTCAAATTGTGATTTAAGGACAAAAAAATAACGGGTATAAAGTAATAACTAAAATGGTCCAGGGTTGATGTGCACCACTTACTTCTGGCAGTCTCTTTCGCGAGCGCCAACATACTCTTGTACTCCTCTCGCTCCGTAACTAACACATGACCAGGGTTAAGTGTGTGTAGATAGCGAATTTCTATGTCGTTCTCCAGAAAAACCTTCATGAGACCGGTCATAGCCAACTGCCAGATGCTCTCAGTAGACGCAATGATGCCGATACTCTTCCACTGGAAATAACCAAGAACGGACATGAAGAGACCGCCCATCTTGGAGAACGATCCAACTGTTCGGGCAAATGTCGGGTAGAGGCTCTTCTCGGACAGTTTGCTCGATTCGCAGCCCCACGAAATCATTGGCAAGTTCCAGGAGGCTGCCAAAATGGCAGCCGGCTCGCAGATGATGTCGCATCCATCGCCAATGATTGCGTCCACGCCAGCGATTCTGAACTCAACAGCTTGGTTCAGTCCTTCAGCCGCGAGGCACATGGAGTCGTTCCACAGGAAAGTCATTTCGTACCCCAACAAGAGCGTGGGGTCATTATTGATTTTGTCCACTGCGATGGTGATGGCGGATGCAGAAGTTTTCCCAATCGGCCAGTAGCCTGTCATTGGAAGCAACACGCCAATTTTTACCTCTTTCACGTCCTCGTCTACTGTAAATCCTTGGTAAGGGAGCGAGAAAAGGACAGACAAACTGAGAACAAGCATTCTTTCAGAAAACTGTGGCATCACTTCGTTGCGGGTTTCGAAACTGGTGAAAATTCAATGTGTCCTCTCTATGTCAGTGAATTCTGACACGATAATAAGGCAAAAATATATCTCTGTTATCACTAAATGATAATTTAATTTTAGGAGGAGGAGGCTTAGGTTATTTCCTGGTTTTGACGTCAAGGCATTGTTTCCTCCCTGTCTGGGTATGGGCAAGGCTTCATCGTGTTGCACAAATCAAAATCCTTACACCAATCAAATCGCTCTATTCTTAATAGCCGAATCTCTTTTGTCCCGCCCGCGGTCCATTTCCCAATGGCGCACTTTCTCGCAAGACTCTGTGAGTGGCGTGTGATTCCTTGCGGGGAGAAGTTACGAAGACAGTCCTTATGAAATTAACAATGTGTCTTTTCTAGCCAGTGAACTGACACAACAATAGAGCAAGAATATATTTCTGTTATCACCAAATGATAATTTAATCTTGGGACAAAGAGGAGGTTCTTTCCTGGGCGTAGTTTTGACGTCAAGGCATTGTTTTCTCCCTGCCTGGGTATGGGCCAGGCTTCATCTTGTTGCGCACATCAAACGATAACCGCAATCCTTGCTCTGTTCTTATTCGCCGATTCTCTTTTGCCCCACCTGCAGCCCATTTCGCAATGGCGCAGTTTCTTGCAATACTCGGTGAGTGGCACGTGATTCCCTACGAGGAGAAGTTCTGAGCACGGCCTTGGTGTAATTAACAGGAAGAACTATGAAAAATAAAGAGAATAATTAAGCGAAAAGAATAAAACAAGGAGCTCAAAAAAACCTTTAAAATGTGTGACCAAGGAGTTACATGTTGAAGGGCCGTCAAACTTTGTGTTTGTTTGTTTGTTTGTTGTTATCGTTGTTGTTGTTCACGTTGCTTTTCCTGGGACTGCTTCTTACTTTAAGGTGACTCGTATCAGTTTATTTGGTTTTGGGCTGTATCTGTTGAAATAGAAATTTCCTATAGAAGAAAAGCTTCGATTTCCTCGACACTACAACATCAACAACATTACCAGTCTTCTCTCTATTTCGGTGATGAATAACTTTGCGCAAGGTACACGTAAAACGATCAGTGATCTCAACAGATTGCTTGGGTCTCGATATGTTATCGACGTTTTAAATGAAAGGACAAGTTTTTCATCGTGCGCGAGCACTTAAAATTGCCGGTCTGATTATACAATTATAAATAGGCCTTGATTACATTCAATGGATAAGAATCTGTCTTGGATATATCATGTTGAGTATGTTTGAAAGTGCCTATGACACGAATTTTTGTTTGCTTGTTTTCAATTGTTCAACATGTATGAAAAACGACTTGAAGCTTAAAAACTGCTCGATTCTTCGAAAAAGTCATTTTTGTGCGTATAAATTACGCGCTATTTTGCTTCCAAAGTGTCTTAGAGACTGAGATCTAACTTACCGCATTCACGCACCCGGTGTGACGTCACACCCGGTGCCCCAAAGATTTCATGCTGCCGCTCGATTCAGTTCTTTGGTTGGATGAAAATGTCGAGCGATACAAACTATTCAGCAACGTCGGAATATTAATGCAACTCTTCATATTGGACGCTCTTTTTCTCTTTGTCCACACTGTCCGCACTGCTCTTTTTCTCTTTGTCCACATGTGTCTCGTGATTTTTTTTGCCGCGCGACGCACGGGACACTTCCGAGGCAAAATAGCGCGTATTTTAAACGCGAAAAAAGGCTTTTCAGGAATTTCAAAGAGTTCTACACATTCAAATCGTTTTTCGTACATGTTGATCTATCAAAAATGAGGGAAACATTTTTCGTGTCATATGCACTTTAAACGAAATAAGTAAAACACTTGGCTTGATTTCAAAAGTCAGTCACTTTGCATTTGTACCTAAACATTTCCTCCTTTATATTAACAAATCGCTAAATAGTTGTAAAAAGTTTGGTCATCGAGAGTCATTTCTCAAAAAAGGAAAAAAAAAATAAACAAACAAACAAATCGGACCAGACCTCTCGCAAAATTCTCTATAGAACTGAGTTGTAGCCAGCTGTGATACTAACACTTAAAATGATATAGTATCTCCACAACTACTAACTCACTGTCGGTTGTTTTGAAACTTCCTTCTGTTTCTTCGGTGTCCTTAAAAGCAAATACAGCGTCTACCGAAATTTTAATGGATCGCATTGTGGCGTTGATAACGAGTTGTGGGAGACAATATGCAATTCATGATGGAACAGTCACTCATACTAATCAAAGACAGTTGAATCTAACATTTTGTGTGTTGTCAGCCCCATCGCTTACTTGAACAGTAATACTTGTTTATTATTTAACGGGAATGCAAGTTTCGCTTATCAGTGTACGTAATATAACAAAGAAAGTGAAAATAGTAAAAACACAATTAAAAAGAAAATCAGGCTTTTACGGGATTCGAACCCACAACTGACCTCTGCGATACCTGTGCAGTGCTCTACCAACTGACCTAACAAGCAGACTAGGAGCTGCTGAATAGGTTTCTTCGTAATATACCCATGAGTATCAATCAAATACAAAGTGCTGTATTTCTGAATGAAAGCCATATATGAGGATGAAATTCATCTTCAAGATTTGTCTCACTGATGAGTAGAAAATGTCAAAAGAAGGGCGCTTTGTGGGGCTCTTCATCTAAGTTTTAAAATTTTGATGACATCACATGACAACCACCAACTGATGACGAGATTAAACATCTGGAATGGAACAAACACCGGTTGGGGTACAGCTCAAACCCTTTCCCCCGCCAAAAACACACTCGTTTGTACCTCTGTGGTAATGTGGCTTAAGTCGAAAAGGAAAGAAATAAAATACTATGAGACTAAGCGAACATTTAATTTATTTTACTGTCTCAAAATACATATCATAAGCAATACAAAATTAGCAATCATGAAAAAAAAAAATAAAAAATAAAAAATAAAAAATAAAAAAGGGCTGCCTCCAGGCTCAATGTGCAACAACGTTGCAATGTGATCAATCCAAAACAGATGGTCTTGACAGGAATCATGCCTGGGTGGGTGGGTCAACAACCGTGCATGGAACTGGTTCGGGGCATTGAATAAGGACCTCTGCGTACGCCTTAGCAACGTTCTTTGCCCTGAGAGACCTCTCCAGCAAAGTCTCTCGCATGCTCTCATCAGTCAAGTCAAAAAATATGCAATCGCGCTGACGCAGTAGGTTAACGTCAAATTCGCAAATCCTCAATCCAGTCTTGCCTTTTGACTCGCCAATTACCTTGTATTTTCTGGACACATCCAAAGAATTTGAAGTTGATACATACTGTGAACCGCGATAATTCGCCCGGCCGCCACAGTTGACGTGTGACAGAACATTCTTTGTGGCTTTGGGATCTTTTGCAACGATTCCCTGTGGATTCTCGTCAGGTCGCAAGATTCGATAAAGTTTGTCCCCTATCGACCTGCTTTCACGCGATGACCCTGCTACTCCTGCCAGTTGGTTGAGGTCAAAAGACTGACCACTTAGTTCGCAACCAAGGGCATCGAATGGGGCTCCGCAGGGATCCAAGCATCCGTATCCTTCACAGCAGGCTTTGGTATCTAGGTTGCAACATTCTGAAGAGCCATCATGTTGGCAACAGACAGCTTCGTAAGCGCAACATTCGCCATTGCAACATTTAGTCTTGCAGCAGCCTCCCTCGCAGCAGTCGAGGAAAGGAGGACAACAACCCACTCCGCAAGTATACCAGGACTTTTCGCAGCATTTCCCATTGCCAATGCATAATGGGAAATCAGTGGCGCAACAGGTGCTATCTGGATCCCCTCTTGTGCATACATACCCGTCCGGACAGTCGGTAGTGCTTTAAGCAGTTATTCCCCCACCAGTCACATGTTACGGCGCGACGTCTTCTAAGCTCGAATAAGACTTGGATCGAGGTCTCCCCTTTTGAGATACAACTGAAGTCTGTTTTTGAGGAAAGATTTTCAGACTGGAGTTCCGTGCCACTTCATTATCACTTTCCAAAGGAGATCCGCCTGTTGTGTAGGCGACTAAGACAAAGAAGCAGGTTATCTTCCACGCCTTTATCGTCCACCGCATTACACCAACTGAGGCTGTGAGAAGTTCTAGCTCTTGCTTTATGCTTAAACAAACACTTGACAGGCACGTGATTAGAAGTCATAGGACTTACAGGTGGCCCGTAGAGGCAATACGGATGATATGGCATCGGTTGTCGTCGTGGCCTCTATTGAACAAACGCTATGTTTGTTCCGTCAGTCTTGACGCTATACATTTTTATAATGAATTAAAATTTTTTTAAGTTTTGTAGGCGAAAAAAACAAAACAAAACAAAAAAAAAACAAAAACAAAAACAAAAACAAAACAACAACAACAAAAAAAAACAAAACAAAACAAAACAAAACAAAAATAAAATGTGATAACTTTAATTTAGTTATTTACAACTTCTACAATTGTTGATTAATGGCAACGCAGTTATTTGTATCCCAGATTAAATATATCGATTCAAGTTCGATTTGCTTAGTATTGCACTAAACAAATCTGCACCAATAACAATTTATCTATTTCTGTAGAGATATCTTCTGTACAAAAATACAAATACATCTATCCTAAATAAAGAGATATTGAATTGTTAGGTAATAAATACGTGTTCTGGGGCAAAAACGAAAGCAAAACTGCAAGACCAAGCTTGACAACACGGCTTCTTTGTGGTCTGTTTTACAGCACCTTTTTTGCCTTAGCCTTAATTTTCCTCAGATACATGTTTCTAAGTAAATCACTTTTGTTTGTTATTTCACTAAAAGCTTAACGTCACTCTGTTGGTAAAAACTGAAATGATCTAATTAATAATAAAAAACATAAAAACCTCGTAATCTGTGTAATTTAACCAGCTCTATTTGTTTAACGAAAGTAGCTTCACTTATTTTCGCACAAAACGTTACCCCGAGTCAATATACAGGCAGCTTTTTGAAGTTGAATTTCACTGGTGTTACACTTTAGGGTTATCTCGCTCTGACGTTTCTTTCGCTATCTATGGTTATTAGCAAGAAGCAGAGTCGCGCGTCTGCTAATTTAACCATAACCGTATAAAATAATAAACCTACGAATAACTCACTCACAACAGTACCTGACCTGAAAATGTATTGGTTCAGTTGTTGTCAGGAGTCTTGAGCACACGAGATTCATCAATTTGTTCTTAAGATATTGTGTCTGTGTGTATGGTTTATAGTGTATAATGATATAGTTTAGTATTTTGTTTTCGACCATTTGTGTGAGATCCAACGTACGTACATTTTTGTTCAACCTCAGACACATGCATTAGTGAGTCGATGTACATGAACGAGACAGTCGTGATCCAAGAGCGACTGCCATTTATCTGTGCAATGTCAACAATGGTTGTAAACAGTCAATTCTTGATCGGCCATTAGTTTCAGTATGCGACTGTGCACGCCCATTTGAAAAAAAAAAGGTTCTTTAGTTTTTCATATGTAGTTGCATTTTTTTTCTTCGTTTTCCACTTCGGTTAACTAGGTCATATATCACTACCTTTTTTCGTCTATTCCCATGTCGTGCATATCAGATCAATTAATGACACATGCGAGAAATCAGATACTGGTCAGTGTAACGGGTTTTAACAGTTAATGTTGGGTGCGGGGGTGCTGTCATGTGGAATATCTGAACAGAGTTCAATATCTCGAGTGATGTTTTAAGTGAATTCAAATATGGCCGCCGATTTAAGTTACACAACAAAAAGTACCTTTCGGTTGTATAACTGTGATAAATAGTTGTTCTTTGTTGCTGCTCTTATCGTTCAGTTTTTTGTTGGTTTCTTCAGTGACGCTGATTTTAAAAACTCGTGACGACCTGGTGATAAGTGGCACTTTGGGGCAATAGAAACATTGAGTTTGGTTTCATTTTATCTATTTTTGACATCATTGGTTCTCCTTGTTGACCAATATTATGAGAGGCAATACAAATATATAATTCTTGTGTAGAATAGTTGCTTTCATAACTCGATTTTGACTATAGTGGCAATATTTTGAAGTATTAACAAAGGATCAGTTTAAGTAATATGTATCAACTTGAGTATCGAGCAGATACCCAAAGTTAAGTACGTAGTTAATATAATACATCAGATAAACTAAAAAGGACGTTATTCAGTAACCTTATGAAATCAAAATTTTCCTCGTAGTAAAAATATATATCCAAACAACCTAAATAAGTCAAATACTTTTTCATAAATGAAATGCTTTGAAATATGATTTCATGTATAGTACCTCCTGATCTAGGTGGCCTTTCTTTCGACGATCCCTAAGAAAGTGTTCTAATTTGCCTTCTCGAGTTAGTGCGGGGAATTGCTTAAGAGGTTTAAATTTAGAGAAATCAAAAATGAGGATAAATATCCCTCTGTCATAAGCTGGTCTATTTAATATGATTACACCATTACTTTTTTCTAGTTTTAAAATCACGATATTTCTGTTTTTTCTATTTCTAAGCATGCTGAAAATAGTAAAATCATCTTTACCTATGTAATCAAATCAACTTTATTTCTTTCCCCACAATTGTTGATATACTAGACCTGATGCTCGTTATTCCACTGAAAAAATGTTCCCTCTGGGGCCGCTGCATAATCGATCTTTGTCTGTATTTACTGACGATGGCATCCATTCTTCTGGAGTTTCGTTTGCGTTAACCATGTTCATGTTATCAGCCCTTTGTGGGTAGCTTCCATGTTAGGTGACTATATTCCTTAAAAATATTTCTTAAGGGAAAGAAAACTAGTTTGTTGGATCTCTACTCTGCTCCGAGAGGTTTTTCTCCGGGTACTCCGGGGGCGCTTTCCATTCAACCCAAAATTCCGGTAATTTCGGTTGGTACAACAAATGGAACGGAACACTTCGGTTTGGTCCGACCGGAATATTCGGGACCACCTTTGAAGGTGGTCCACTTTGACCGCTCGGACCGGTCGAACCGAAATGGCCCTTTCCATTTGACAAATTTGTCGTTCCCAGTACCGCTTTTCTGTACCTTGCTTTCAAAGACAAAATGGCGGAATGCGGTGATTCAATGTACGAGTGCTCCATCTGTGGAAACAGATGCACAGATTTACAAGTACTATTGATGCATAGTTGCTCATCGAAATCAGGTGGGTTATTTTATAACGATCAACTTTGTTTTCAGATGTTGGAGCCGATTCGTTATCGAACTCAATTGAAGAAAGCTTAGTAATGTCAGTAATATCACCAGCTCCTTCCTCTGACACAAGTAATAAGCGCAGAAGCCTTGAGAAGTGGGAGGACAAGCATGTCCGTCTACTCATTGAGAGTTACTTGAAATATAAAGATCTATTTGGTAAGCCTCAGCAGAGCAAGAAGAAAGTGTTCGGTAAAATAGCTGAAGAATTCAATCGCACCTCCGATGTTGTTGTTACTGTGCGACCGGAATGTACCGTTCCATTGAACACGTAGAATTTCCGAAATTTCAAACCGGAATTTTTGTTGAATGGAAAGCGCCCCGGTTTTCTCCTCTCCTCAAAACCAACATTTGATATAATTTTGTTTGATTTCAGATTTGTAATTAGTAGGCGAAGAGCCACCTTGTGGAAGTACTACAAAAAAACTAATAAATCGTTATTATTATTATCATTAATTTAGTAAGTAAGTAAGTAAGTAAGTAATTAAGTAAGTAAGTAAGTAACAACTTTATTTATAGAGGGTAACACATAACAGTTAAAAACTGACAAACCAGTGGCCCTCTATCTTAAATTACTAATTACACTTGTTTAAATAGTAGTAAAAAATATAGTCCATCAAAAGCCAATTCTCGAAACAAAAAAAGGTCAGCGGAAAATTTTCCTTGAAACTTGTAGCCGGATTTAATACTGTTAGCTTCAAATGAAATAGTGTTTCCGCGATTGCTAAAAGAAGGGAGAACAGAATATGACTAATGCAGTATTGAGCTTTAAGATAAACGACGTAGGTCTAGCATGCGCAGAATTGCAAATGCCAGCGACGTTCAGTGATATATTACAAAGTCTTGTGTTAGCGATTTTACCCATAACCTTATTAACTTTACAGTTAGCAACGCTTATAAACGTGGAATGAAAATCTCACTCAGAATAGGGACAATCTAATTTTCGCTGGTCGCGGGTCGCGGGTGAATTATCGCGGGTCGTAGGTAAATTGCAGCGGGTCGCGGGTGAGTTGTTGTGGGTCGCGGGTAAATTGTCGCGGGTCGCGGATAAATTGTTGCGGGTGAGAAACTAGTAATTGGAGTGCTCGTCTAATCTCTTGCTTGCTTGAACGTGCTCATGGCATATGGAAGTAACGGAGATAGAACCTAAACTTGAGCTTTATTTTGAAAACAGGTTATCCCCATCTCAAATAGGTAACAAAGTACCTAAAATAATTGAGTAAGTACAACTTCAAAGACTAGCCTGCAATATAACAAAAGGTCACGTGTTATGGTGGGGGTACACGTGAACTTTGAGTGAAATTTTAAGAAGTTTGAAGAAGGGACGGAAATGGGGGA
>JAEMWC010000729.1:37500-77500 GCA_016490735.1 Pachyseris speciosa
TTTAAACGCTGGCGTGTACCAAAATTTTAATTGGAGGACTTCGGAGCCCACGCGCGACAGAACGTGGATTGTAAACAAACTGAAACAAATGTAATTAAAGCGAAGAAAGTCGCATGAAAATTATTTACATCTCATAGAATCACTTAGCATTGACATAAAATGATATCAAAATAAGCCTTTCTCCTAGACAAGCTAATAAAGCGAAGTTTTCTGTTGAATATTCTGAAACAATCTGGGAAAACAGCCGAAAGTTAACGATCACGAAGTCGGGGACGACGCGTGGTAATTATTATTCTGTAAAGTTCAAAATAAACACAGTCAGTAATTGTTGAGGTAAAAGGGCCCAAAAAAGAACGGAGATACAAATGAAATAGAGTTTAACTTCAATAATCTATATGCTCTTATTAAGAACTTCACTTCCTCGCTAAGCTCTTGAGACGCATACAGTTTTGTGCTCAATATTACCACACTTGTTTATCGATCTTTTCGCTGAACTAATTCCCTCTATTTTGCCTATACATTCCTCAGAAATTGATATTTAAGGTCATAAGAATTTAAGCTATCAAGCAATAACTCACACGCAGAAGTAGCGGCTGATTTTCGAGCATGTTTACTTTAGGCCGTTGTGATGCTAATCTCCTTCGCACCCGTTCTTTGGTGGTGTCACGGAAGAAAGAGAGTTGCATGACATCCCCAAAACCGGCTGCGAGGTAGACTGCGAGCATCACAACGGCCAAAGTAAACATGTTCGAAAATCAGCCGTTACTTCTGCGTGTAAGTTATTACTCTATAGCTAAACTATTTTCACCTTAAATGTCAGTTTCTTTGGAATGTATAGGAAAAATAGAAGGCCTTACTTCGCGAGAAGATCGATAAACAAGTGTGACGTGTCATTCGTCATTCGTGAATGACAACATTGAGTGAAGTGTCCAAAGTTAAAATCATCCCAAGTTAGAACTTAGCGAGGAATTCAAGTTCTTAGTAAGGGCATATAGATTATTGAAATTAAACCCTTATTCATTTGTATCTTGGTGCTTTTTGCGCCCTTGTACATCAAAATTACTGTTTATTTTGAACTTTACAGAATAATAATTACCACGCGACGTCCCCGACTTCGTGATCGTTAACTTTCGGCTGTTTTCCCAGATTATTTCAGAATATTCAACAGAAACCTTCGCTTTATTAGCTTGTCAAGGAGAAAGGCTTATTTTGATATCATTTTATATCAATGCCAAGTGATTCTGTGAGATGTAAATAATTTTCGTGCGACTTTCTTCGCTTTAATACATTTGCTTCGCTTTGTTTACATTCCACGTTCTGTCGCACATGGGGTCCAAAGTACTCCAGTTAAAATTTTAGTACACGTCAGCGTTTAAATTTGCAGAGCTGAAACTTCAGTTCTTATGAATAAAATGACCGTTCTTTCATGTGATATAACTGCTTTTTCAATTTGAATTATACCAGGATCGATTTTGGGCAGCTAAAGTTGGGCGATATTTTCCATTCAAAACAACATACAAAGATGGGTTAAGCAACGAAGGTTAAAAACTATATTAAAAAGTAATTTTGCTTAAACCTTTTACACAATCTTGAAGCTTTGGAAATTTTCTAATTATGTGAGTTAGATGAAGCCAATAGGAGCTTTCGCCCGCTAGTACTGTTTCTTTGAAATTGTTTGAAATTTAGACCGATTTCATGAATAAAAAAAAATATTTTTTGCGAATTTTCGAACTTTTCCAAAATTCTCCAAATGTAACGAGCTTTGGGGTTTTTTAATATCATTTCTTGAAATAATTCCCCTAAAGGGTTGTTTGGGTGGTATTAACCAAAATTCGATTTTTCGAAGCTGATTTGAGATTCTCGATTTATTCTGACATTGGCTCTTAAGTGCTTTGTAATATATGTAAATTTTCCCAATTTTGTTCCCAATTGTCAATCCCGCTAAATGAATAAGTCTTAGCTTCCAAATGGTTTGAGGTACATTAACAAGTAGAATATGCCTTTATAACTTCAATAACCAATACAAAATCATTTGGAATTGTACAAATTGATAGTAGCGGAGTTTCGGCGGCCCGAAGGGCCGCCAAGCGGAGCACCATACTTATAGAAACCGTCAACTGCCGTTCTCATGGTAATCATGGCTAGCGGTATTGCTCGTGGGCTCGACCGCACGATGACGCTCAATAATTAATAATATCGTAATAATAATAATAATAATAATAATCCAACATGGTGGCCATACTCCAGCTGATCAGCTGGTTTGCAGCTAAGTTTGCAGCTTACGTCTTTGATAAAGGACATCCGAGCCATGGCCAATTGACAGCTGTCAAAACACGGTTTCCGCTGACCAGTATCACGTGACCATATCGCGGGCTCAAGTTTAGAGCTCATCGAGGTCAGCTGGCTTCGTCCAGAAATTCGCCAGCAGCTCATTTAGTTCCTTCTTCGGAATTTTTTTCAAGCAACTGTGCATGTTTTACCTGCTCATCTTCAGGTTTAACTTGGTTCCAGTACGCCAGGAATGTAACAACAGCATTCTTAGTTCTGTTTTCAGAATTTTTGATTTCAATCAAGTTCTGCATTTCTTCCTATGATAATCTAGAAAAACGTCACTGGGTTCCATTATCGATCACTGAAAACTGGCAGTGTCCTCAGGTCGGCCCGTGAATCAAGCTGACGTGATCACGTGCTGAAGATCACGCCACTTTTTAGTCATGCACTGATCGCGTGCTGTTGTATCCAGCGCGGGCAACTACTACGGAATTGCATCCCGGTCGGGATACATTGAATTTTATCAGGGGTACGTGACAAGAATCAACCAATCACTATAACAATTACCCTGTTTAGTTGTGAAAAATGTAGGCCATAGAATGCAAGTTCTTCCAAAAAAAGTCAAAGCGGACCACCTGCAAAAATCTCCTTGAAACTTGTAGCCAGTTGTGATACTGTTGGCTTGAAATTTGCTACTTTTAGTAACAGAGATTAGTGCAGTGAATGATTTTTTACCATAAATGGAGTGAAAATTACTCTAATGGGGTAATACGCATGATATATGTATTTCCTGGCCCTGTATTTGTTATATTGATGCACTTGCTTGGGGGTGGTGCCTAGATTACTCATATGGTAAATGATGATAGAGATATGTGTATACAAGTACCGCTTTATTTGAGCCCGGTCACATGTTTTCTCGGTTTGGTAAAAAGAAACGTATTAGAGCCTATTTCGTGAACATAATATCAATTAAAGGAATGGATTCCATTAGAGATATACCCTTTCCATTTGAGTAAAAAAATTACATTCAAATTCAAACAAAGATTCTGGAGCAATCATTTCAAAAGGGCGTTAACGTTTCGTTTGGAAAATTCTGTAGTTTCGTTGACAGAATCCATGTTGTGACTGAAAGAATGGCTCTTCTATTTCATTTTGTGGCAAACACGCGTTATCACGTAGAAAACGTGTCACCGATGTAGACATTCAGGTGTTTATTCTATTACTTACTGGCTGTGAATTTACCAATGAGCTCAGCATATGTATGCTTCTTATGTGCCCCGTATTTTCACTGGGCTTGGGTCATTGGAACATAGCTCGCCAAGAGATTACTTTCATCCATAAAGTTAAACAAGTTGATCCTGACTTCAAGACTTTGCATTAGCACCATTCGCGGTATTACATTCATATTTTGTCATCATAGTGCAGAACAGCCAGTTGTGTTTTCGGCGGTGTACGTTTTCCCGGGTCTTAAAATATTGCAATTTTAATAGGGTATATGAAAGCGCAAGGTGCAGTTACATAATCATAGAATCTTGTTGGATTTTATGCTATAAAGCTAATAAACTTCAAACATTACCTTTGCTCCAGTAACGGCCGGGAAATCAAACAATTACCATATATATGCTCATCGTGCAAACGTTTGCATCGGTTAGGGCAGCCCAAATAAGCCCGGATCAATTTTTCTGAATAGATTGAGATGCCTTAGCCGCACTGATTGACTCCAACCGAAACAGCTTAGGAATTGCATTCATCAAAGCAGGTGAAAAGTCTAAAGTAGAAGGAATACCTACTTTCCTAGCTAGAAAGAATGCTCTCGATCTTCTTCACAAACAGGTCAATACAAATTTCCTTTCGGCTAAATAGAGTTTAATAGCATGTCTCAACATTTGACCCCATGGCTATGAAGAAGCAGTCACCTGTCTTTCAATGCTCGAGGGCGAGGGCGCTTGTCATATCAGTATAACAAACACAGTGCCAGTTAACATAAAGGCTCGTCGAGCCTTCGAAAAGATCCAGGATACAATGGCGTTTTAAACCAGACTTTTACCAGGGTGTAACCTGGCTTTACCAGGCTTCTAACGCCAGGGGTGATAGGGTAAATTTGTATCTCAAGTTGGCCAAGGGGACAAATTATTAGCTGGTTTTATCTACCCTTTAGCTCTCTGACAGTAAACAGCATCTAATCATGATAAATGTCTTGGAAACAAGGAAAAGATCACAGTAGGTGAAATACGTTTGTGTTCAAACAATTCTCTGAACTAATGCAATAACAAAATAGCGAAAGCCTTACAAAGAAAACTCGCGTTATGGCCTAAACGGGTAAGCGCCTATCTGTGAAGAGGAACTACTGCATGGAAAAGTTAGAGAGCTGCCAGTGGTAAATACAAAGTATTTATGCTATGATGAAGTTCAACAGCCAAAATAAAGTATGCAAAGTGCAGTGAACACCTTAAGTAATTGGTTTTATTAAGTAAGGAATGGCACAGATCCATCTGTAAAAAAAACAACAACAACAACATCGCATCATCTGCAGCCAATATTGGCCTGTAGATTCAACATAAATGCAATCGATTCTTAGCAAAAATGCGTCTCCTTTAACAAAAATTATTTGTCGTTAGAGATATATATCAAAGAACAAATAAATGCCAAGAATGACGCCATAAACTTAAAGAGGAATGGTCTACCAGTTTTCGTCCGCACTTAAAAAGTAGCCTCGTGGACTTACAGCCAGTTTCTTCTCCGAGGAGAATGTACATTTTAACAACGTTGAAAGGTTTTTAAGCGTAGATAACGTGTAAGTTTGGTTTCCAAAGCTGGTGCTCTCAGCCTATGGTTAACGTTTCCCTAAACTGCGCAATGTAAGATACAATCACTGAGATCATCAATTTACAGAGGTCGAGTAAAGGCTCTTTAGGAAATTAAACTACCAAAAAGGTTGGAGATAAGTCAAGCCCTTCAACATCGAGAAGATATATTATATTATTTTGTTAGTGCGTGTAATCAAACCAAATCAAATCAAATCAAATCAATTATTTAAGCTCGACAACGCGAGGAGTGGTTGCCCATTCTCCCGAGCCAGGGGCTCATGTAATAGACGTTCGAGCGTTCCGGATCGAATTGGAATTTAGAAGCGTTGGTTTTTGTGGAGAGGGGAAAACCGGAAAAGCCTCTCGGAGCAGAGTAGAGAACCAACAACAAACTCAACCCAATTATGACACCGAGTCCGGGAATCGAACCCGGGCCACATTGGTGGAATGCGAGCGCTCTCATCACTACGCCAACCCTGCTCCCCTCAATATGTGTAATATCGTGTAATGAAGAGTACAAGTGAATTTAATCACACTGGATCCTTTTTGGTATCTATAAAAATATCCTTAAATAAAGTAAATGTACGCGTGTTTACAGCATATGTCTCACAGAATTGAAATTAATTGAAATTAGGAAAAAATGACAAGCAATTGTAGAATCAAACGGCTCTCTGATCCAAGTCTTGAATGTGGTATTAGAGTAGCTAGAGATTCATGATGGCTGATAGGCAAGAATTGGCAAAAATCTTGACTGTTAACTGAGAAATGCAGATTTTTAACTGTGTAGCTTAGAATGAAATTGTCAAAGTTAAGTGATAGCTGAAACATGTAAAATAGGACTCTCTAAAATGTAATTTCCTGCGTTCCCTGGACCGGAATTGATTAACCGGGAAGGTCTTTAAAGGCGTTAAAATGTTTACAAAATATGAAATATTTGACTGATTTGGCAATTATAATTATCAGTTTGCAGTTTTTTTAGTTGATTCCAAAACGGACTCCAATCGGAAATGGTGTACGAATCCATAATCTCTAGAGAGCCGCTCTCTAGAGATCGTCTTCATCAGATCCAAAGGCTGAGTTGCTGTCACTCCACATCTTGTATCACATCTATAAATTGGTGTTTGTTTAAGAAAGAATACGCTATTACTATCGCTGAGACTATTAAAAACAGGAAGGTTGTCTAGCACCGAGTGATCGATTTATTTCATGCTTGTTTATTATGCGGACTGAAAGGGGCTTCGACAAAACCCTGATCCCCCGTTTACTGATGCCCCAATGATCCCTTACTTATCCCCTTACTAAAACAACAAAATAGAATAAAAATAATTTGAGGCTGAATCAAGTCCAAGGATAAATTCTGGCTTACCTCAGAGTTCAAAGATGAGGGGAACTTGGTCCGATGGACCACCTACTTTCTGACCGTTTCAGAATCATAACAAGTACCCCAGTTCTCTTCTATGATAAACAAAATAAACTGAAGCATCATCAAGACTGATTCGGACAGATGCTCTCTGATCAAAGGTCAGGGTCAGTTGTCTGCGAACTTGTTTGGTCAGTTATTATAGCTGGTAGGGGAGGGGAGAAGGAAATGATGAATAATTATTTTATTATACATGTGTATGACGAATTATCTATTTTTTCCGATTGTATCCATTACATAACTAAGTGAGTAAAATAAGGGTCAAGTCTTTCTTTGGTTAATAAACTGAAAAAACGATTTTCACACTTAAAAATATATTTATTTCATGTGGGAACTACCGGACGTTACATGTTAAACAACCGGACGTTGCGTCCAGCGTTCCGCCTGAGACGAAACGCCTGGCGTGAAAGGTAATGGAATTCACCTCGGATCAAAAACAAAACATTTCATGATAACAAAGTACGATGCATACGTTTCTTCGAAGATTGTTGGAGAAGATAAATAAATTCGACGAATAACAAATAAATCACTTAGTAAGCTAGAAAAGACGAAAAGCGGTACGAACTTGATTGTTAGAAAACAAAGTACGATGCGTATGTTTCTTCGAAGTTTCTTGGAGAATGTGGAGAAATCCGAAAAGTAAAGACCATATCTCGTAGTAAACGAAAAAATAAGCAGTTTTGACACAAATGTTCGTAGAAAAGACAAAAGGTGTGACAACTAGGAGAACAGAGCCGCATAATAGCATCATTTCACACAGACTTGTTGGTTGGCTAAGCAGACACAAATCGTGAAGTGATAGTTTTATTCACTTAGCATGTCCACTGAGAAAGCTTCTTTTCTCAGCGACAAAACATCACCCACTCAGTTACACGGCAACAAAATCAGCTCTACTGTAAATCTTGCTAAACTGCACAAGCTTTTTTCTCATGGAGCCGTACACTATATAATAAAATAAACCAGCCAATCTATTCCGCTGTTTTAAATATCCAGCGCTTATTGTTACCGTTTCAAACAAAGCAATCCAAGAATTAATCACTTTACGTATCCGCTTACCAGTTTTCGTTAATCACAGTCTTTGGGCGAAGCCCTTTAACATACTTTTTCAATGAACCTTTTTTTGACAGCCTTTTGACAACTTTTTGCAAGATTTAAATACACACACATGCATTTGATCGGTTTTCCCCCTCGAGTTTGAGTTTATGCCTTCAATAATAATAATAATAATAATAATAATAATAATAATAATAATAATAAAAGTATAGGTTATCACATGATTTCGAGTGCAATTTGATAATGTGTTTATTATTTGCTGACGTCGAATATTACACTAATATTTAGCTTATTAAGTGTACAAAGCTAATACTTTCAACCAATCACACCCTTAAAACGGACATTTAGAAACCCTGTACAACCACAGTAGAGGCTGAATTCGACAAACCACGGTTAAAAAGATCTTTCAAACTCCTCGTATTGATTTTCGCACATTGATTAATAGCACTCAAAGCTACTGTGCGTCAAAACCAATTATTAACAGCCAAAGGTTTACTTTTGACTAAAAAATGACCTTTCTTCTCGTTAAGAATGATGAACTGTCATTTCAAACGCGAAGTGCTGGAACAAATTGAATCTCTATAAAGGCTCTTTCACACAACAGACAAGGGATAACGACGTTGAAATGGCCTACTCTTGCTTTCACGCGCGAAACCTTTACAAACGTAATAAAGTAACGAAGTAGCAACGTGGCGTATCATGTGACCATCGTGTACATTCCCAATGGCATACAAGAAGAATTGCGGCTTCCTGCCTGTCGTTACTTTATGTTCTTTGTCTTTACGGAGGTCTTTACATTAAGTCGAAGGCACATCCCATATACACGAATTTGAATTTCTTCGATGAACATGAACATAGCCGTGCTCTCCTGTTCAGAAGCCATCTTGTGCAGTTCACATACGGTCCGTGAAAAAAGCGCGACGTTTGATTGGTTAAGGGAAAGCCTACCATAGAAAATGATCACTATCTGGTTGGCCGAATCGTTTGCAGAATTAACCTTGGAATGTGTCAAATTTGCCCTAAATTGCTGTGTTTTGGGTCATTTGCTGGTGCCTGAGCTCATCATCAAGGGCTGAGAAGACATAAACCTTGCCAATTTCAAAGAACCTCTCACTGGCACTGTGAATGCAACAGACTTTGTTCAAACGCTGGCTTCAATCTGCTGAGCTGTTTGTTGTCCATGGACAATAATAATACAAGGGGCCTAAAAGTAGGCTCCAATCTTCATTTGTGGAAGATTCATTGAAAATTGAATTAAGCTGCTTGGAAAACTGCTAGTGCAATATTGAAGCCTGGTCAGCGACTTATAAAAAAATAGTAAATTGTTTGCTGGGAGCCTTTCCCGCTCAATGATATGTGGAATTTTCCAGGATGTAACAGGGTCAGATTTTTGCTGTTTGACTGCTTGATTGAGGTTATTGATTAAAAGGGAGCTGCTAGAGCTCTTGTTTGCCTTTTTTCCAAAGTTCATCTTTAATTTGGAAGAAGAAGAGCTGTATTGTAATGTTTACTCTCTCAATAAAGGATTCAGTTAAAGAAGATTTGGAGTTGATATGTTGTTTTCCAGTCATCGCATCTCTATACTATTACTGTGCTGGAGAAGTGCATTGTCATGCCTGTTTGATTTTTTCTCTTTGCTTCGTGTATAACAAACACTTTTCAACTGATATTGGAAAAGATGGCAAAACCTGACCACAGCAATTTTGAAATTTGAAACTGGCATGGAATTTGTAGATGGCAAATCTTATTTACCGTTCCATGACGTTACTTTCACCAGCATCTTAGAGCTCAAATTTAGACAAACCTAGACAAACCTTCTATACAGTGAACCAGAATAAAGAAAACCTGTTGAATTGTTCTTTCATAACATTTGAAAGATTGATGGTAGGTATAGGCAGAAAACACCCATTTTGTGCAAAGTGAAACTTTGAAGATTTTTCTCTCTGCAAATAACCAGAGTCATTCCACAAATTTGGTTTCATATCATAGACCAATACAAACATAATTTGTAAAAAAACTGTTTCTTGCCTCACTGACTCAGTGTTTTTGCTCATTTATTTTTACTGAGGAAGCGCTATTAAAGACATCTGACAAAAGCTTGTTCTGTTTCCATGGCAACAAGAGACTCAAACATCATTGAGTTTGTCATCTTTCATGGCAACGAGTGCATGATGGTGGTTTCTTCTGCATGAGTTTCATTTTGAAGAAAACGGTGGTCTAGGCTACGCTGACCCCTTAAAAGTGTACAACTCTAGTTTGACAGTCTTCCACAAGTCAAATATGCCTTTGTCATCAGTCAACAGATGGCTAACGGAGAAATTTGGCGTGATTTAAAACAGTTGTACATTTATTCTCCAAATATGGAATGGCCACGTGAACTATAAGGAAGTCTATTATATGAACCGAATTTCGTTTCACTGTCATTCCTTTGGTCAATAATTAAAATTGAAAGAGTAATTTTAACAACAATAAAGCAAATTATGTTAAGTTCAATTACTTTATAGAGGGATTGCCGGTTATCGTATTGGCAATATGAGCTAGATGAAACTGTCGCTTCTAACATAGATAAAAACTTCATTCATTAAAAAATAAAAAAATCTTTGTTTATCAACTAATGCTTGGCCGTACGCTGTTGTCTCCATCAAAGCATCCAGCTATTCTAATTCACAAAGCTTAATTAAAATTGCGTAGCCAAAACTGAGCGGCGGGTACAAATGTTGTTCTATGGAGACTACCCTAAGGCGACGTCTGCCGCCATAACATTGATAACCTTAAAGTGCATGCAAGGAGCATACTTGTATTGCCTCTACGGGCCACGTCAGTAAGTACGATTACCTATAATTGCGTATTCATTAAGAGTTTTTAATATTAGATATAAGCTTGTGTCAAAGTATAAAGCAAGCCCTAGAACTCCTCATCGGCTTAGTGGGCGTTTTGTGCTGGTCATTGAACTCAATACGAACAATGAAGACGTGAAAGAAAATCTACTTCATTTTGTTAGTCTCTTTCTCAACAGCGCAGGTGGCTTTGCCTTGGGTGTTGATGATGAAGATGCGCCGCAACAGGAGATTCGATCTGTCTCTCAGAAAGGGAGATTTCATTCCAACTCTCATTCGAAGTCACATAGCAGTTGTATCATTCACACTCATCTCTTTTACGGGAACATATGAACCCACAATTGACCTGCTCCCAACGTCAGACTTACGTATGACTTAATGGACTAATATACTTAAATTCACCTTCTGATGAAACTTAAACATCTCGCTAAATATGTCGGGAAGCAACTAGGAGAGAATGTGATTCTTTCAAAACTATATTATACAGACCTGGTCTTTTATCGTTTTTCCCAATTTCTGCTACGTCGTTAGCAGCGTATTCAATTCGCTGCCGCAAGCTTTGTACTCGACTACTATGTCAAGAATCTTAGTAATGTGCTAAGAATCTGTTGGCTTCCAGTCGTCGGTGACAGAAGAGGTCTTCAACTCCTCAAAACAAGTTTCAAAGCTATACATGATTTACCTGGCCAGATTATTTAACTATCTGCAAATGAACATTCCTAAGGGACTTGCTGGATGGTCTTTTCCGCTGTTCTTTTTTCCCAAAACCACTTATATAATAATATAAAAAGCACCTGAAAGCGCCATCGATAAATAAACAAATAAATAAAAAAATCTTGCTAGACATCTTTCTGTATTGCCCTTATGACCCTGCATGAGTTACTCAATTCATATCGCTTGTTTACTTCGCTTACCTGACGCCCACTGGGTATAAAAATGCCTCGACCTCTTCATCTACTCAGTTGATGAGTTGTGCTGGCAGTAAAGCAACTAGAGATGACGAAGTTTTGGAAGATATCCTGCATAATGTCAGTCGTTCTCGCAACAGGCTTGGGTCTAGAAGGGGCTCCGAACAGCAGCAGAAAGGTTGAACAGCAAGAACAGTTTTCTGCTGCCTTTCAGAGCGTTAAAAATACATCCAGATCAAACACGAGCTTAGATGTTTCACAGAACGAGAACGCTGAGTCCAGGTCACATACGAGCTTGGATCAAGAAGAGTCGCAGAACGGGAGCCGCATGGTTGAACACCAAGAGCCGTATTCTGTCTCACAGAGCGAGAACGCCGAGTCCAGATCACATACGGGCTTGGATCTAAAAGAGGCTCAGGGCAGACGCCGCATTGTTGAACAGGAAGAACCTTATTCTGCTGTCTCTCAGAGAAACAAAGCGAGATCTAAATCACACTCAAGCCCAGCAAGAGGCGGGGAAGTTTGTTTTAGACATTGTGGCTGGTGGTGGAGCGGCTGCACTACGTATAGATGTCGTGGAGGAGTATGCTGTACTCCAGGAAGCCGTAATAGTATATGCTGCTCCTACAGAAGGCCTGTGTGTGTGGGGAGCGGCAGATGTTGCCCGAGGGGTGCTCCAAAACGTTGCGGTCAAGGTTGTTGCGAGGACGACCACTATTGCTGCAATGGTAAAGACTGTTGTAGTGATAGAAAGTCTTGCTGTGGAGATCGGTGTTGCAGTAAGGATGCTCCCTGCTGCAGGCATGAAGGCTCATCAGAATGCTGCAGTAAAACCAGGAATGCTTGTTGCGACGGATACGGATGCGTGGTTCCTTGCGGAGCCCCGTTCGATGTCATTGGATGCGAAGTTTTTCTCCTAAATTTTGGTAGCAAAGAATTGCTGGATGAACTATGGGAAAGAGCAAGGCCAAAGAGAGCGATAGGGGACAAACTTTATCGAATACTGCGACCCGATGAGAATCCTTCGGGAATTGTTGCAAAAGATCCCAGTGCCACCAGGACTGTTTTGTCACACGTCAACTGCGGAGGCCGAAAGAATTACCCCGGTTCACAGTACATATCAACATCAGCTTCTTTGGACGTGTCCAGATCATTCAAGTTAAAGGGCGAGTTAAAAGGTCTGACTGATTTGAGAATTTGCGAATTTGACGTCAACCACTTGCGCGGGCTCGATTGCATTTTTGTTGACTTGACTGACCAGTCCACGCGCGACCTTTTGCTGGGCAACGCTTTTATTGCCAAAAATTTTGCTAGGGCATACGCAGAGGTCCTTATTCAATGTCGCGACCAGGTTCCTTGTACTGTTGTTGATCCACCCCCACAGGAATGAGGAGGCATTTACAGATTTATGCTTAGAGCTTATGGGCGTTACAACTGAGCTTGCAGATTTCCTACAGTGTGGTTAGAAGCATTTATAGCAATTGTTAGCGATTTGTAACGCAGTTTAAGGTTCACTAATTCGGTGACCTTCGTGAAAAATATCAAATTCTCTTTCACTTAACATTTAATGAATTTTGCAAATTATCGTCTACAGGCAAGAGAACTTCCTTAATAATATAATTATTTAACAGCATAGACGTGGCAACCAAAAGAGAGCTCTCGAAAATTAAACGTGTTCAGGTGGCGCCAAGACTTGGTTTGCTAAGGAAACATGAGCAATATCGCCTTTATTCCATGCAATGCAAGACTGGTGTTTGTACCTCCTTTAAAGCCCGCTAGCTCTTTAAAAGAAGACATCTCTGTTTCGCTGTTTCCAAAACGACTCAGCTGAGTTCAAGACTGCTAGCCAGGTTGTTCTTTTCTATGAACTTCTTTTACTATAATGCATTTTTAAAGTCATACTCTAAGACTTATACAACTGATTAAACTATTTTAGTATGTAAATATTGCAGAGATATTAGTTTTATAACACTAAGCGGCCTTAGCAATTACTCTCAGCATGATATTTAGTATTTTAGTGTCACTATAACTTATAACTGTGATTTCTTCTAATATTTTATTTTACTATTTGATTCACGACAACCCAAGCTATGTAGCTTTTTTTATCGTGTTAAATAAAGGTCATCCATCTGTCCAAATCAAAAGTATGGGTTTTTTTAAACGAGGTCATCGTTAAGGTCACACCCTTAGTTTATGATGGCGTCGAGTGAAGGTTCGCACTTCACACGTACTAAGAATGCTGGATGGAAACAATTACCCTAGGAACAAACTGGGGATGCCGTACGGAATGGTTTTATTGTGCAAACGTACATTATTTACTATATATATCGCAAGGATTCAATCGCATT
The DNA here is from genome assembly GCA_016490735.1 of Pachyseris speciosa. Taxonomy (NCBI): domain Eukaryota; kingdom Metazoa; phylum Cnidaria; class Anthozoa; order Scleractinia; family Pachyseridae; genus Pachyseris; species Pachyseris speciosa. Next base: position 51,145 of record JAEMWC010000729.1, read on the forward strand.
TAACTCGTGCATATTTTTATCAAATTTAGCCCACTCTAAGTATATTACTTCTTCCAGAAGGTGACAAACAAAGGTCGAAAAGGCAGAGAGCAAAAATTCCCTTGTGGAATCCCTTGTTAGTGTATAGTACAGGAATTAAGAATCAGGACTGCAAACAGCTAATAAGGAGTTTGATCTGATGCATGGACTTTGTTTAGCATTTTTTCACAATTATGTAACATAATGCTTAATGTGTTTAAAGAGTAAAATGGCGACGTGAATCTCTCTTTGTTGCCCTTTCACCTTAGAGATTAACCTTTTCAACTTTGTGATTTTTTACACACTGGTGCTACAGCCGTAACCCTGAAGGCCAAAAAGTAGTGAAATTTTGGTCTCCGTCCAGAAAACCCATATTACAAAACTAGGATGTAACACAAATAAAGAGTAGTTGAAAAGAAATTTCCGAAGCCGTATAAAAAACGTATAATAAGTCACTTGTTTAGCTTAGTTGTGTTCTGGTGGACATTGACCCTTGGTCTTTCATTAAAGGCTTTGGATACGCTCCGTTCGTACTGTCCCGATCTCGTGCTCATACTCCCTAGCAGGGCCGTTGCGCTCAGTAAGTAAGAGGTTAGTCATAGCGAGCGATATTCGGTAATATTCTTCTTTGATAGTAAAGATCACGGATCAATAATACATCTTTCTTTCGATACCTCAACCAATTTCAGTACAGACATCAGTGAGTCCCATTTTATTATGAAACATTTTCGTACTGCTCAGTAGTAGAGAATGTGCTCGGCTGCAAAGATTTGAGACTTAAATAAAGTGACTATTGTTATCCTCAAAGTGTAGATAGGTTATTGTAAGCTATTAGGCCATCAGGCACACACTAAACATAACCATAGCCGCATGGACGTCTTTTAGCCAGTCGCATTGTAGATGTTAAGCGAACGAGCGAAATATAGTTTTCCTAGCTTGATACAACAGCCTGAAAAAGTCGAAAAAACACGCGCTTTTCTTATCATATGACAACAGCGACGAACGAAATTAGCCAGCGACGAACCAAGCAGCCAGCGACGAACCAAGCAGCTGGAAGATTATTATTATGTTACTTAAAACCAGTTGGAGGTAAAGTTATCCTTTGCTGTAATTTCAACGTTAAATTGCTACTTTTCTACGAGGATTGCTTAAAGAGCTTCGCTCTGTGGCAAGCGATAATTAAAGCGAAGAAATCATTGATGATATAAATGAAATCCTCCAAATCATTCTTTGGAATAATTAATAAATTCAAGAGAAATATAGGAGCTCTTTTATAAATGACACCCTTGATTGGTCAGAAATCTATAGCTTACCTCATCTTGTCACCTCGGACACAATGCTGCGTGAATTTTTAATTCAAACTGTTAAACAAATACCTACTGAGAAATGCCTTTTTGCATAAAATTGGTGTCTTGCCTTCTCCAGCGTGTTCTTTCTGTGAAAAGGAAAACGAATCCCTCGAACATATCTTAATCTCTTGCAATTATGCCAAAGAATTCTGGGCTTTTGCACTATAAATGTAAATATAAACAACCTTAACAACAAAGAAATTATGCTTTGAATACCAGATTGCGAAGACGAGTTATTTGTCAATCATGTATTACTAGTGGCTAGATTAAAGAGGATTCAAAATCTTAAATTGGTGATTTCAAAGTCAAAATGGGGCAAATTTGTAAAAAGTCTTGCGCACCTAGATACTACTAAGTGTTTCATATTACCTATGCTATTTAGGACTGAAAAATAAGGGTCAGTCGTATGTTGTATTGCTGTCTTTTTGTACTTGTGTGTGTATAATGAAATCAAACTATTTTATTTGGTATAAGTGATGTAGTGTAATGTGTATTGTAAGTAGTTTAATAATGATGTTAATTTACAAAGATTTGTAAATTATTTTGCAGCATGTTGCAAAAAAAAAAACAACAACAAAAAAAAAAGTGTCAGTATTTATTATTGGTGTTGTTGATCATGATCATGCACCGAAAAGAAATAAGCGTCACACGGTAAATAGTAGTTGTACAGAATCTTAAGTAGTGAGAGAATGCCACGGGATATTTTCATTAGCAGTCTATACTATTTGCCATCAATAATTTCTAATTTATGAGCGAGAGTATAGGAAAATTAGAAAGGAGACATTTTTTAGCGATGTCCTCAAAGGAGACGGTTGTAAAGAATTTGTTGTTGAGTGTTTCCGATATTCTTTTAATAACTAATTCAAGCTAACTAATGCGGATTAAAATGTTATGAGTGGTTATATACAGAACCATCACAAAACCTTTCAGTCTACGATAAAGAACTGGGAAAAATTACAAACTCAGGTCAAGTGGTCAAATAATGGGTTGCGCTTTTCAGAACCCATACGTACGTCATCTGATAATACTGACTAAAAAAAACACCACGTACACGAGTAAAACGAGTCACGTGAGAGTACGTAGACAAGATAGACAAACTTCACACAAGAAACTTCAGTTTTCTCGACTCTTAGTATTTGCGCAAACTAGCGTGAGGGTTCAAAAGAGTCGACCAGGATTGCAAAAAGAATTCGCGGCCTCTATTGTTAATTGTAAGCAAACGGAAATTTCACAAGCAAGCGTTTTTGTTATCTTTTTGCTTGTTTGAAAATCGTCGAGAGCGTATGGAACTTTTCGGCCAAAAAGAGAGACGGTGGTCTTAAATCTCATCCTCCTTTGGACTAGGGCGTAACGGAAGCAGCAACTGGTGATATGAAATTCGAGTCGAAAATAATAATTGGTACCACGACAATACAAATAGCAGCTTGACTGATATATTTTGTAGTTTTCCTGTTGCTAGAATCGCCTCACCATAGCTGAATAGCTGATACCAACATTCTAAGCTGTTTCATACTACCCAAACCAGCTTACGCTCGTACCGTGGGGCTGGTCATGGCAAGAAATGAGGGACATGACGGGGCGGAGTCACTTCAAAGCAGTCTAGAGAGCTGCCATTTACTTTATTTTTTTGGCAAGATGCTATTGGATGATCGTTGCTCTAGAAGCTTGCAGGCGGTCCAAAATTAAAAAAAATAATGATGGCGGCCTTGTCGAGTAATCTGCGGTTGTATGCAACAGCGAGAAATAAGCGAGTCGGTCTCTTTGATAAGATCTTTAGAAATTGGCAACACCGACGCTCTAAACATAAACTTAGGGATGGCAAAGGTTTTTATAATTTGTATTCTACCTAAGAGAGAAAGACCACGCCATTTCCACAAATTTATCGTCTTCTTAAGTGATTTCAAAGTATTCCTAAAATTCAATTCATCTCTTTGTTTAGCGTCATAGCCAAAGTAGACGCCTAGAATTTTAATAGTGTTACAAAGATTTGGCATATCAGAAAACCCTTCCCAAAGAGAACTACTATTTCCTAAAGCTAAGGCTTCGGTTTTTTCATTATTTATTTTTAAACCAGAACATTCACCAAAAGTCTTCATCGTAACGAATAGGTTTGTATATGAACTACTATCTTTGATAAAGCAGGTCATGTCATCAGCGAAAAGGGAAAGTTTAACAGGTTCATCTCGTATCGTAATGCCCTTAATGCCATCATCTTCTCTTATCTTTATAGCTAAGGTCTCCAAAGCTATTATAAACAGGTAGGGAGAGAGGGGATCTCCCTGTCTTACTCCCCTACTTAGTGCAAAAGGTCCTGTTGTAAAACCATTGTTCATTACACAGCTAGAGGCGTTGTTATATAAGACTCGTATCCACTGGATAAAAGAAGGACCAAAGTTAAATGCGTGTAATACTCTTAAAAGAAAATTTAAATTGAGCGAGTCGAAAGCTTTTTCAAAGTCTATAGCTACTAGAATCCCAGGTATATCTTTGTACCTAGCATATTCAATCACATCATCGATCGTTCTGACGGCATCAAAAATTGTTCTCCCCTTTACGAACGCGTTTTGATTAAAATGAATTACTTCAGGAAGTACCTTTTCCAAACGCTTTGCCAAAGTTTTAGACGCCAATTTAGCATCAACATTTACAAGAGATATTGGACGCCAATTCTTCACCAACCTTTTGTCTTTTCCTTTCTTTTCAATTAAGGTGATAACGGCCTGTTTCTGTGAGTTCGATAGTTCACCGTATTCGAAAGCATAGTTCAAACTATCAACTACCAACTTTCCAAGCAAGGGCCAAAAGGCTAAGTAAAACTCGGCTGTTAAACCATCGTTCCCCGGCGACTTATTCTTTTGGAAGGTCTGTAATACATTATAGCATTCATCATATCTAAGGATACCCTCGCAAACGTTCCTCTTCTCCTCGGCTAAAAATGGAACATCGGTGAGATCATTTATAAACGAAGAAATAGTCTGCGTGTCTGCGGAATTTCTACCATCATAGAGATTAGAGTAATATAATTCCAATTCATTCATAATCTTTTTTGGGTCGCTAGTTAATGCTCCATCAGTTGTTAAGATTTTACGGACACTGCTTTTAGTTTTGTTTGAATTTTCTAAATTCAAAAAATATTTGTTGTTTTTTTCACCCATTTCATACCAAGTTGCCCTAGAGCGAATGATTGCCCCTTGTGTAATGTAATCGTACAATTGATCATATTCTGTTTGAAGGCACTCCAGTTCCTCGAGATTTCCACTATTTGGATCAATATCACATTTTTCTGTACATTCCTTCAGCTTATCCTCCACCTTTTGTAGTTTTGCTCTTCTTTCACGGGCTTTACCTTTACTGTATGTAATTGTTCGCTGTCTTATTTTGTATTTAATTAAATCCCATAAAACACGCTTATCCTGAACCTCTTTAAATTCCTCTAACCAATTCACATATTCAGTGGTTAAAAGTTCACAGTAGTCCGAGTCATTTACTAAATTCGAATTGAATTTCCAGAAATTCGGTCCTCTCTCAGTTTCATCTAAGCCGCAAATTGAAAGGGTTATTGCCGAATGGTCAGTTTTTATTGATGTTTTAATCTCCGCTGAAATTATCTCATCTTGCAAACTGTCGCTTATAAGCCAAAAATCTAAACGCCTCTGAACAACCGGAGTTTTTTGGCGCCAAGTAAATCGTGATGTAGTGGGGTTCCTAATACGCCAAATATCAACCAGATCGAAATCGAGGTGCATGTCTTCAACTAATATTGCGGAGTCTTTCTTTCTGTTGTTTCCGCCCCGTCCATCTAAATCAGGGTCAAGTATGACGTTAAAATCGCCTCCGACGATAATTGGGTAATCCTTTTCTGTTCTAGCAGCTTTCAAAATTTCTGATATTTCTTTAAAAAAGGTACGTTGTTCACTACATTTGTTTGGAGCGTAAATATTTAAAAGAAAGTATGGTGAATCCTGAATGGAAACCTCTAGGAAAACATAGCGACCTTGAGAATCAACCTTGATAGATCGTAGTTGAAAGTCTAAGTTATCCCTTACCAGTACAAGTACACCTCGACCATGGCTACTACCGTGCGAAAAGAACATGTTTCCTTTCCACTGTTTTCTCCAGATATTTTCGACTTCTTGAGTACTGTAGGTTTCTTGCAGAAAACAAATATCGGCTCCAGAGTTTAAAAGCCAGCTAAAAATTGCTTTCCGCTTTTCAAAAGTACGAATCCCTCGAGCATTTAGTGACAAAAGGCTAAAATCAACGTTACTACGCCCTACTTCGCCAAAGGGAAAAACAACTTCATTAGGTGGGAAAAGTTAAGCGTCAGTTTGGCACCTTCAAACTTTAAAGAATATATCCTCATTAACGCACCAGAATAGCTTTGAAAAACATAGTAAAAGCAAAGCAGAACATCTACAAAAGCAAAAACGAAAAAATTACACTTCAACGAAATACTGAAAAACACAAAACTTAAAAGAGCAGCAAGATAAATATCCTTAACGCTGCCCTTGAGAATGGAACTAATTAAGTAATTCGACATCTCTCCTAGAGAGCCTCCGCTGCATGGTTATAATATACAATAACCAAACGATAACACCTTACAGCCTTGCTATAACAAATAAAGGTCACAGATAATATAACCCTCACGCAGAAATGAACTTGCCATCAATAAAGAGTTTATCCGGTTCCGATTTACTAAAGGATACTTTTTGGCCCCTTTTTTTAGCTTCCTTTAATTTGGGCATCTGCTTGCGCCTTCTCTCTATGATTTCCTGAGGGAAGTCTTGCAAAATCATATACTCAGTGTCTTTCAATTCAAAACCAGCACGAAGCACTGTCTCGCGATCTTGGTAGCGTAAAAAACGGGCTAATATCGGCCTGGGCTTTCCACGAACGGATTTACCGATCCGATGCACTCGCTGAAACTCCATATTTCACTTTGGATCCCCAAAGCCAAGGACATCATGAAGAAACTCACACAAAACATCAGTTGTGCCAACCGCATCTTTCCCCTCCGAAGCGCTGGCTTCGTTTTCCGGTATGCCAAAAATTTCAGATTTTCTCTCCTGCTGTACGATTCGAGATAAAGGTGTTGCGTGTGCAAATATTCTATTTGCTTATCCTTGTCTTCTACCGTTCCGCGAAGCTCTTCAACTTCTTTGTTGAGATATGCAAGACTCCCATCCACACCTTTGATCGAACTTTCCACAGCACGTGCGTCTTCTTTCATCTTGTCGATAGTTGATTCAACGTTCCCCAATCTGCTTGTTAAATCCTTCAACGTTGCCTCAATTGCATCGAGTTTCTCCAGTTTCTTAAGTTCTCCAAGAATTTTATCGAGTTTTTCGCTAACGTTACCGGCCATGTTTAAGGCTTGGAGAACCTCGTCTTCCTCGGCTAAACTCTTTGAACGCTTTTCTCGCGGAGAACTTGACCCAGACGAATCTGAATTGCTTCTCTCTGATATTGTACGTTTCAAAGAAGAAAGGATGGTTTCCATATACAAGAAATGCAGGCTGCCAAAAAAAATTAACTCAATAACCAGAGCGGAGCTCTCGAAAACACGTCTACTCGCTATACATGCCAGCCCCAGTCTCGCTTTTTTACTATTTTATTTGGAATGGGAAAGATAAAGTAAAACGAAATGTGATGATTTCGGAAGTTGAGAAGGGTGGCTTAAATATGCTCGATATTGATTCTATGGTTCGTACCAGACGAGTGATATGTATAAAAAAATATTTGGAAGACTATAAAAGTCCGTGGAAAGCTTTTTTAAATGAGATTCTTATCCCCGTTGGTGGGAAGCTCATATTGCATTGTAATTTTGATACTTCTAAATTAAAAATTTATCTACCAAGTTTCTACAAGCAATGTCTCGATGCGTGGTCAGAAGTAAATGCAAAAACACCTAGCTCGCTACATGAAATTGCAAATGAAGTTATTTGGAATAACAAGCTTCTCTGCATTAATAAGAAATCTGTGTATCGTAGAGATATTGCAGATTTAGGGTTTTTTAAAAATTTGCGATTTATTTTCAACTAAAGAAAACCTCAATCCTGAGCAAGGTTTCTTCATTATGGGTATTATTAACTCTATGCCTGCCAGTTGGCGCTTGACAATTAAAAGGGCAACTACTGCACCAGTGATTGATCCACTTCCGGATTCACCTGCTATCCTAATAAGTAACAATTTGGTTCCAATTCTTGATGCTTCCTCAAAGCAAATCTACCGGCTTTTCCTGGAGAAAAAAGAAACAACGCCTACTGCTAAAGTAAAGTTAGCTGCAAAGTATTCAAACATTGATATTGATTGGAAAAGTGTTTATTCGCTATCTTTTCGCACAACATTAGAATCTAAACTTAGAGAATTTCAATTTAAAATTTTGAACCGTATTGTCTTTACAAACGAAAAACTGTTTCGTTTCGGCATGGCTGAGTCGGCGTCCTGTGCTTTCTGCCAAACAGAGGTTGAATCCGTAGAGCATTTACTCTTTTCCTGTAGAGTATCATCTAGTTTTTGGAAACATGTCTTGTCCTGGTTACGCGATAATAACATCTCTGTTGATAACCTTAAAGAGGAGGAGGTCATTTTTGGTAAGTTCGATATTGCAGAAGATTTTCTCCTGTTTAACCATATTTTGCTTCTGGGTAAGTTTTATATTTACTCTCGGAAATACCAGAATGGTATACCTTCTCTTCAAGGTTTTATAGCCAGGACAAGGCGTATTTACAACATCGAACTCCATATTGCCAGGAAAAGAGACAAATTAAACAATCATTTTAGAAAGTGGGAAAAGTTAATAAGCGTTTTTACGAATAAGTGATGTTATGATTAATTAAAGTGATGTCATTGTAATTTACATACTAAGTAACTGTATTGCTGTAATAGCTTTGTTTAGCTTTGTATTTTTTTGTTTGTACTATATATGTGTGTGTGTGTGTGTGTGTGTGTGTGTGTGTGTGTGTGTGTGTGTGTGTGTGTGCGCGCGTGTGGGTGTGTTTTTTTTTCTTTCTTAATTTTTATTTTGTATGTTAACTAAAGAAATGCTTTAATTAAAAAATACAAAACAAAAAAAACAAAAAAAAAAAAACAGCGAGAAATAAAGACAGTTTGTTATCTGGAAAATTTCCAATAGTAAATAAATTGATTGCTGTCTGTTTAGGCGAAACATCGGTCATTCTTGGCGTATGAAAGTGTACTGTAGTTCGAACGATCACCGCGTATTGAAAATTTGATTTCCTCCTGTTTAATTTTCCCGCGATCTCGCCGCAAGGACTTGTTGTCATTCTCAGTCTTTTACGGAGGATTTATATTCATTAAAAGCCTGGAAAGAGAAGAATGATATAACAAAATGGCCGGAGGTACTTGGAACTTGCGAAACATCCACAGCACTCATGGCGCTCCTACATGTATGAAGACAATTACAATTGAAAAGTACAATTGAAAAAAGTCCATCTTCAATGCTGATTATCGTGGTGGACCGAAACTGTGATAGAAAAACAGTTCCATGGACGTGAATCACAGTGTTTTGGAGCAATAGGTTGGTTCACATACACATTAGCTGAGTAAGTAGACTTTAAGTAAACTTAACTTATGCTTACGTTAACTTACGCTCACAAGCGTTCATATTTAAAAGTGTAAGTATACTTCAAGTCACACATCTCTCAGTCAAAGAAGCCACGCACTGGCTTGTTTTCATCGAAATATGCGATCTCGAAACGTCAAAATTGCCTCTCTAGCTTGGCTGATCCTTTTTTCTACCTAAACGACTGCACAGTGGGCTTTTCTGTTTCACCAAGTTTATCACTTTTTCGTTGTCGAGGAGAAGTTAAGGATAAGACGAAGACACCAACAACTGATGATCTTGTTGATTTTGAGCCAAGTCGGTCAACAAAAAAAACGCTCCACGAAGAACTCTGGCAACTGGGTCTATTGGCAAATCCAGCGCTAAATTTTCTTTCTTAGCGAGAAGTGGGAACTGTAAACGATGGGATTGGAACCGCATGTCATCAAAATTTCCGCCAAACCGGAAAATGATTGACGTTCAATATCCTGAATTTGTTTTGATAGTGAGTAAGTAAGCTTGTAAGGATGGTTGACCTTGACTTGGAAGTGTACTTCGGCTCCTTTGAAGAAGATGCTACAAAGTAGCCCACTTACGCTGAAATTAGACCCGTTCACATCTGAAGTAAGCGCCAAGTATACTTGAGGTCTACTTACTAAGCTAATATGAACCCACCTAATAATTCTGATTGATACCAACATTTCCAAATTCCAATTTCATCTGCTTGTAAAGCGCATTTGATCATATACACGTGGAAAATGCGCTATATAAGTTCTAACTTATTATTTTATTATTATTATTATTATTATTATTATTATTATTATTATTATTATTATTATTATTATTATTATTATTAACATTATTACCATGAAGGGAATTCGTTCCCGGACGGGCTTGCAAAGTTAGATTTTTCGAAGGCGATTCAACTGGAAACGGCATTCCGCCATACTTTTCTAACCAAAGAAGAAAGTTCAACTTTAAAGTTCAAAACCGTGGCGGATAAGGCTGGAAATTGAGAAAGAACGACTATATCGATGTCAAGGAACAGAATCCGATTGATACCAGTAGAAAACTTAAACGCTTAGAGAGGTATGTCGAAAAAATTTTCTTCACTCAAGTCTCTATACTTTTAGCGTGATTTTCCTAAGTGTCGCTATCAACTGCGCACGCGTGTCCCTCATTTCTTGTCATGTTCAGTATGTTGCATTTTTTACAGCACCTTCATTAAGCAGGTTAAGAGGCACTCTGCTTTCTGCACATGACACTCGGGGCTTTCTGCGCATAGCCTACATTTACACCTTCAAACATGAAACGGCCACTTTTCTTAATATTTCCAAAGTTAGTTTTTATTGTTTACGTGTGTTTCCTCTTAGTTCAGGAGTTCTTTTAATGGACCAGGGAAGCTGTAACCAAACATTTCAGTCACGGCGGTACAGCTCTGCAATCTTAGTTAAGTATTGCATAGGAACCCCACCTGAAGTGTTAGATTATTATTCTAAGGCTTAGAATAATAATCTAACACTTCAGTTGTGGAGGTTGAATTGTGAATACTCGGGAACTTAATTCGATCTTCAAGTCCTAACATTCCCAGAAGGAGATCAGCGTCCTCTTTCAGTGTTTCATAGTGACCGATGAAATCATAGTCAACAACACATGGATCGCAGATTTGTTCGTATTGTCGCCAATGTTGGTTTCTTGTTTTGTTATCGGAAAAATACTGAATAAATTCCGGAAAACTCATGAAATTATATCCTCTTGGTTTATGACTTTCCGGTCGAAGTGCCTTGACTATTTCTGTTCTAATGTCTTCGGTATATTAAGGTGATTGGATAAACTTATTATTATAAGCCGAAACCATTCGGTGCCAAGGCTCACGGACGGAAAGGAGCTTAGTATAGGTATTTAACCGCTTTGATCTTTCTTCGTCGCTATAATTGCTAAGTCGTTTCCACATCATCCAGCGGTTTATTCCTGGGTTATTTCCCCGAGCGCGAGAAAACAGAATTTTCCACGTTGTAGTTCCCACCTTTGACACCACGCAGTAAATAAATTTTAGTTTCTCGTCCACGGCAAGCATGTGTAGGTTCCCTGGGGTTGCGGGTTTTTCAAAAGGGTGTTGACTACAATATTCCTTGAGGCGTCTCTTTCTACCATTTTGTCTTTCCTCGGCTTGACTAAGCTCGTTTGAGTAGTTAGAATTTCCCTGAAAACGCAGATAGGACATCCCTTACTCTAAACTACATGTATTATATGATTAGGATAACTGTATGACCCTGGTTCCAAGAAAGCTGTGGTTTTCTTCCTGCTGATGTAGCTCTTGAAAACGGTCCATCACTAGATACTAGCATGAGATGTTTAGGCATGTTAGGATCCCTCCCCTTCCTCCTCCCCCCAACTAGATTGGCTACTAGTCGCTCAGCTGATAGAGCACTGTACTACCGTGCGGGGAGGTCGCAGGTTCAAACCCTTGACTACCGTGCGGGAGGTCGCGGGTTCAAACCCCGGCCAGACCAATACTCAAGGTCTTTAAATTATTGAGGAGAACGCGCTGCCTTTATAATGACATCTACAAACGGTTACACTTTGCAGTCCTCTCGGATAAGGACAGTAAACCGTATAGTTACTTTCACTTATTCTGATTCTGTTGGACGTAAAAGAATCAGTAGGGGCGTAACAAAATTCTGACGGTGATCAACCGTAGTGTCTGTCTTGATTCGATATTCACATTACGGGGGCACTTATTAGTTACTTCATTACTTTTAAAGTGCACAAGCAGTCTGGTAAAGTCCCCCGGTAAATGTTGTAAACCAACATGAGACTATGTAATATATGAGTGTTAAATAAATACATTAGCATTAGCATTAGCAATAGCATTAGCATTAGCATTAGCATTAGCATTGCCTTTGCCATTGCCATTGCCATTGCAATTGCTTTTGCCATTGCCATTGCCATTGCCATTGCCATTGCCATTGCCATTGCCATCGCCATCGCCATCGCCATTGCCATTGCCATTGCCAATGCCATTGCTATTGTCAATGCCATTATTACCATGAGGGTGTTGGTGATTACTACAACCCTTCCACCCCCACCCCCCACCCCATCCCGATGGGATGTTAGGCCATCAAAGGCTACCCGAAATAAAGCAACTAGCGCTAACATTCTTCCCCTTGGGTAGGAAGATTGTTCATCGAGTAAAATTTCTCTGGCTCTTCTATTAGCAACAACTTCTATTTGGATGAAGAGGTAAAAAGTTTATCTCTGCGTTCATTTAAGCAAACTATGACTAAACATATAAGAATGAATACATGAAAATCATAGGTTTGAACTGCGGATTAATGATTGAATATGTGAATGATCATCGCAATTATGAACACTACTTAATCAGTAGTTTTATTTTCACTACTGCTTAAGTAGTGTTCATAACTGCCATTATCATTCACATGTTCAATCATTAATCCGCAGTTCAAACATATGATTTTTAAATATTCATTCTCACATATTCACCACTCACGGGTATATTACGAACCAACAAAACGACCAGCTCCAGATGGCTTGTTAGCTCAGTCGGTAGAGCGCTGCACCGGTATCGCAGAGCTCGTGGGTTCGAATCTCGTACAATTAAAAGCCTGAATTTTTCAGGCTTTATTTTCACTACTGCCTAAGTAGTGTTCATAACTGCGATGATCATTCACATATTCAATTTTGACTAAACAATTCTTAAGTTCTTACGCCTAATGCTAGCTTAGTATTTTTAAGTTCCTGTCGCTCTTAATTAATGTACAAATTTTGTTCTGTCAATAACTGGTACTGTTACTGCTTGTTTGTTTGTCTGTTTGTTTGTTTTTCTTTTCTTTTCTTATGGTTGTTGTTTTTGTTGTTGTTGAGGGTTTCTCGATCAAACAGTCGAAAAGACACCCATCACTGTTTTCTAGCCTCTTTAGGGTGTTGGCAAAAAAGTGCATTTACTTGAAAAATAAGTTTTGGAAAACGTTTTACTACAGAAACAATCGCCATAAAATCTAATTGTTATATTGTTCAGGGATTCTTCTTTCTGAAGCTGAAATTTCTTAGAAACCGGTCGACGTTTTTCTTTTCAAACTCGGAATTTAAAAAGGGACTACACGACCCATAAATACCGCGGGCCACCTTAAGAGGTCTAACGCAAAGGAATGCTAACCGTTTTGTAACTGTTTATCATATCACTCTGTCATTTTAGTGAGTATTTTGTAGTTAATTTTTACCTGGAATTTCTGGCGATGGCTCGATTTCATCAATGGCAGAGTCACTGCAATTAAATAAAGATAAAAATCAAACTTTTATCGTTGAATTTACCCCATATGGGCTCTAACAAACAGTTCCGGCAAAATACTTTCCCTGAATGGAAAGGAATATTTGAAAAATAAAGGGTGACTGAAAAAAATCAATTAAGGTAGCTCAGATATAGTAATGTTTACGAATTATAATTATGGCCACGAAATCAATCATATCGGTCAACATTAAATTATTTCCTGTGGAGAAATAGTTTATTTGCATGTAGGGTTTTGTTTTTGCTTTCTCATAAAGCAATTCAGTTCGACTCGGTTTCACTTTTCATGAAGTAAGGCAGTTCAAATCTATTTGACGTATTTTGTTGAAACAGAGAAAAGCGTTACAGAAGAAATAAGGAACGGTCCGGTGTAGGCCTTTCCCGATTGTGTTTGGCAACTTTTGAGCACTTTTTGGCATTTGGAGCAATTTCTAAGCCCTGGCCAAACGGGGAATGTTCAGTGACCAAAACATCGGTGGTGACTTTCTTGCCCGAAAAAATTACGCATCCCGATTTGAAATCGGGATGCAAACGCAGACGCTCACCATTTCCGCATATAATCAAACTGCTATCACTGGAAAAATAGTTAAATTGAAAGCTTGCATACTTAATTCTATCAACAGTCTCATTGTCATCTAAAACGTATTAAAAGAAAAAGTTCTTCCTTCCATGGCGTTGTCCGAAAATTTAAATCATCTTGTTCATACTGTTGAGAATGACTTGATTTCCATAGGCGCGCTCAATACAGATGACAGCGAGGCTATTGAGTCTATGCTGCCCCATGGTGTTACGAAGGTAACCCTTCAACCGCCGGAGTCCGCTGAACGAACGTTCTGCTGAGCATGATGTTGCGGGAACGACGGCCAAAATGGACGCGACCTTCGAGAACTCTGGACGGTGATACGAAAGTAAGCCTTCAACCGCCGGAGTCCGCTGAACGAACGTTCCGCTGAGCATGATGTTGCGCGAATGACGGCCAAAATGGACGCGAGCGTCGAGAACTCTGGTGTCATTTCATTAAGGCTGTTTTCATGCAATACGTCAATGACTTCTGCCACTGTCTTTATTGATTTTTCGACATGTGTTTTCTTGAATCGATTGAACAGGCGCTGGTCTGCCTGTAGTAGTTCCTTGTCGAGATTATAGTAACTAGCAACTAGGTCAAAGCTATCACTGGCGGGGGAATCAATTAAAGTGACGTCACCTAACGCACAAAGAACATCTTGGTCATTTCCACTGAACCGATTCTCATTTTCGGCCAGGACCTTATCCAGAGAGGCGAAAAAGGTGTTGACTGTATGGTAATCTTCTGGTTTCGATGGCACTGGCGTTTTGGTTTTCCCCAACTAACGCCTGTGAACGCACTGAGGGTTGTCGTCATGGCACACGAGAATCGTGGATAAAAAATCTGATTCAGCAATCCAGGATTTCATCTTAACACCAATACTTTCACTCAGTTTCCAGACTAAGGTGAAGTCCTCATCATTTCGGCAGCTTCGTAGGGTCTCCAAGGTCAAATTGACATTCCGTCTTACCGCAATAACAACAGTCTTTCCCTGAAGGTAAGTACTCAAGCTCCTTGTATTTGATAAAATAATCTTTAAAACACACAGGCCAAGGACGAACTGGAAATCACAGATTCCATGCTAAAGTGAGCGACTTTCCGAGCATGTTTTAGCGTCCCTGTCAGTGGATAATACTAGCAATGCCTTCACTATTCGCTCGAGCTGTTGGTCGACGGCTTTCACCGCCTCCCACCGACATGACTATCTTGTTACACTTTGAGCCTCCAAAGTAGCAAGCAAGCTACATTCTTTAGTCTCAATGTCTCCAAACAAAGCGTGCCGTTTTGGGCTAGCCTCTAGAAAATTGTAGAGGCTCTGGATTGTGCCTCTGGATTGTGTCTTGCAGTGCCAAATTTAACAAGTGGCCATATCAGTGCACATAGATTGCAAGAAGAGAGCACTCTTTCGTTCGCGCACTAAGTCCCTTATTTACACCACTCATGTTACTTGCATCGTCAAAGCATTCACCCACGATCTTCTCGATCTCTAACTGCAGCTTGTTAATGACTTCTTTGACTAGTTTATAATGAGTTTCACCATCTCTTGTTTTCGTCGCATGAAATCTAACAAATTCTTCGTTCTTAGTGCCATTCGCTGTATAGCTGAGACAAAATGACACTTACTCGTCTCGGCTTATATCGGACGTTTCATCAATTATAATCCCGTACTGGCAGCTCTCTCTCTTACATCATTACAGATACGTTCAATTATGAGGTCAGCAAAAATTTCTAGCAGCTTACTCTGGATGATTGGCGAGGTCCACTGAGCGTGGTTTTGTAACTGAGTGTTCAATGTCTCCTCCAGCCAAGGAATGTCTTTACATTGAAGGTGCAGAGAGCTCCAGAAAATTACCCCTGTTGACATCTGATCTTTGTCCGAGGTTCGATCTATCCTCCTCATGACCTCTTTGAGCGATGTTTTGTTGCGCAGTGTAAAAAATACATTCGATGATTACACGTAAAACCTCGCGATTACGTTGGACGCAATTTCGATCTCCACCATACATGACGTGGATTATAGATGAGGATGTTTTGCTGGGCAGTGTAAAATAGACATTCAATGATTACATGTAAAAACTCGGGATTACGTTGGAGGCACTTTCATGTCCATCATACATGACGCTGACGGTATTCCAGCCACTTTGTCATCGCCAATGAGTGCATCTCACTTTGATGGTGTTTTGTAAGGCGCTCAGGTTTCTTCCAATTGGAAAACGGAAAAGCGTTATCCTTCAAAAACGTAGAACACGCATAGAAAGTTCCAACCTTTCTATCTACTGAGTAGTTCAACCAAAAAATCCCTGGAGAATGTTTCATTCCCAAAGTTTTGTGGGTTGTTTTCGCGGAGAACCGGTTGCCGGGTCCCATCACTTGTGGCTTACCTTAATTCACGTACTGCGCTATTATCTCTTTGTTACGGCACGATCATTTCACTGACTTCGGGCTCCATTGAGGCGGGGAGGGTTCAGGTTCTTCAATAGATTCCTGAAGAGGAACGTACACATCTGGATCATCTCCCAGTTCCAGCACCACCGACACAAGCGAATTTCAACTGCCTCGATGCCATCGGTTCGTACATTCGAACAGGAACTAAGTGGTGGTTTTTCTGATTTTGGAGGAATGGGCTCTACAACGTTTTCAATAGCGTGACCGTCAAGGGATGGATCCGACTGTCTGATTAACCTCGGAGACTTCTTGGTTTTCACATGATGTCATCAA
This sequence comes from Pachyseris speciosa, assembly GCA_016490735.1. Classification (NCBI taxonomy): domain Eukaryota; kingdom Metazoa; phylum Cnidaria; class Anthozoa; order Scleractinia; family Pachyseridae; genus Pachyseris; species Pachyseris speciosa. The sequence goes on from JAEMWC010000729.1 coordinate 67,665, forward strand.
AAACTAAAACTCAAAAGTAAACAGACTTTTCCATTATTATCTTCATCACATAGAAAACATATTAGAAATGTATTTGCTTCCATGTTTACAGCTCGGTAGTGCGCTTTGTTTTTAAAATAGAGCAGTTTGAAATTGATAGTTTTTCACAGTGTGTGAGATAACAGATGTCTGCCCACAAGCATATCACGTACATGAAAACATCGATTCATCGTGTTTTTGAGGATTTAAAAGACAATATGTTTGCAGGCTCAACAGAGCGAAGAAAGCCTTTGAGATAGCTAAAGTAAGTTCCAGATATTTTTCACTCGTTTCCGGCCGCCATGTTGGAGCTCATCAAGATGGACGCTCCATGGCGTTTCCGTACTAAACCCAATACGTTTGAGTGGTACATTTTGACGAATAACTCTAGTACGGGACATCGCACAGCCCTGAAGCTTGGAATATTGTTTAGTTATTACTCTTCTACAATATCTCAATTTCTTGACTTTATCTATTGAATGGATGACGATTTTATTTTTTACTTGCGTGACGTGCGAGTGACTGAAAACCCAGAATGTATTGAACTACTGTATTGAGTGGTCACCGTAGATTCATTCTTAATACCTACTTCGTCATGAGCGTGAAGCTGAACGACTGCTCTGAAAAGCTTCCTTGACGGCTGCAACTCCGTGGTGCTTTTAATGGGAAAAGCAAGTTGACTCTGATTGCGATCGCGCACCATCACGAAAGCTACTTTCTTTCCTTTATGCACAGTCTTGGCATGATTATCTTTATAATCGGAATCGAGTTCCCTCTTACATTCTGCAGAAATAACGCGTTGACGATAAGGGCGTATTCTTTTTCTTCTATCAGGCCCTTGATCCGTCATCTCTCTCGTCTGGAAATGGGGAGTAATGTGTAATTATAATCTTTCATCTGATCAAATGACATGTTACAGTATACAACATTTTAAGAGTACGATAAAATCGCTTTAAATTATGAATGAATTTTATTAAGCAATATCACGCTATTCCGATTTTCTCATTCAAATTGCTGATATTGCGTGACATCAGTGAAAACTAAAAAGGTCCACTGAAAACCAAGTATTCCGCCTTCTAGCATGTTGAAGTGCAGTATGTCATCATCGAACAAAATTAGCAAAACTACACATATGATTAAATATGAATAACGATGAAGATAATGTCTACTAAATGCAGCAACACTACTATAGGAATGAAAAACATTCAGTTTTGGGAGTCTTTACCAGATACCATATATCATTTCATTTAGACAATAAAGGCTGAAAAAGCAGTCAATACCCGGTACTTACCAGTTGAGTGACACCAACTCGTATTATGTGATACTTTAATACTGAGATTTACGGATAGAATCGCTCGAATAGAATAAACAAATTACTTTATGGAATCTGTGTAGTATTTACCTTTCGCCTTGTTGACCTTGACGGCCGCTTGACCTTTAGTCACTTTCTAAGTTTATTCACTTTTTCTTGAACTTTAAAGTCCACGGACTCCATAAAGAATCGAACGAACTTCAACGAAGAAACCTTAAACCTGACCTTCATGTGAACTCGTCAAAACGTTTTTCCGCTCTCCGCGGAATTAGTGCTTAAATTAGGCGCGAACTGTAGCAGATGTCAGGGAAACGATACACTTTAAATTTTACACGATATTATTCAAATTACCAAATCTCTGAAGAAACCACTTTCGGGAATCTAATCACCTGAAAAGTAACTAACTAGAAACTTTATTTACGACTTTTGGAAATCACGCCAATAGCATTATTTTATATTGTTTTCTCCCAATTGTCGTTGCCCGAATCAAGAGCGTTTATCCCGAAAAATTACATAATTTCCACAGCTGGTTTGAACACCAAACAATGTTTGGTCACCATACATTTCCCGTTTGGCCGGGCATTTAGGATTTCTAGTAACCTTGGGCAAGCTTTTTCTTTCTGAGAAACGTTTCAGCAAAATACAGGTTTACAGCACACATGGAGCACGAAAAAGTGAACAATTTGATAGGAAACTTTAATTCATGCGAACAAACACTTTCAGTTTTTACCTTAACCGGTAAAAGATATTTTAAAGATATATCTGCTGGCCTGTTTTCAGCTCGGTAGCATGCTTTGGTTTGAAGATAGAGCAGTTGACATCTGGATTGCCTCTGAGAGACTCGTCACGTACCTTAAAATAGCGATTTGCTTTATTTTTTCGAGTTCTGAATAACCAATATGTTAAGAAAAGTGTCTATGTGAAGGTTTTCAATTTTAGCAGAGAGGATAAAGGTTAAACTTCAGATGTTTCCACTGCTTTCCGGCCGCCATGTTGGTGTCCCTCAGAGGGACGCCATCATGGCGTCTCCATACCAAAGGCAAGTGGTACCCTTTGCCGAATAACTCGAGCATGGAATATCGCACAGTCCTGAAACTTTGTCAAGCTATTTATTTATTACTCTTCCACAATACCTCAATTTCTCGACTTCGTTTATTGAATGGTAAGCGACTTTTTTATTTGCGTGATACTTTCGTGAATATTAAGAAATTTAGGTCGCAACTTTTTGGATTTTTGGCAATGTGTTTTTGCAACGTTTTTGGCATTCCTGTGAGCAACATTTCAGCATTTTACGAGCATAAACGGGACAGGCCTAGTCCGGGGCGTGGTAGGGGAGGGGGTATCCAAGAGTGAGGGATGCCTGCGTTTGAATGAAGACGAGGGGAGAAACAGCGATTTTTGTTCTTGCTGTTACTGTTGTTGTTTTCTAATAGGATTTGTGTGGATACAGTGCAGCAGAAAACTGACAATAATTTTTTTATGCACAACACGACAACTTCAAATTTTGTACACGTCTCGGCAGAGACATGTGCATCAACCACTTAATATAAATAACTTGTAAATGCCAATACAATTTGTGGAAGTTGTTGATGGAGGTCGGCGGTCTTCCCTATTAATAAAAATACTAAAGTCTAGCGTTCTAGAAAGTGCAAACTTTAAGTTTCGAAAATTTGAAAAAGTTTGAACCTTTCACTTAATTTGAAATTTGGTTTTGCCGTTTTGTAATATTATTTAATTTTCATTTTCGCGCCAAAGAGTAGGCTTCAAATCAGTAGGCGTGCTTCTCATTTTGGTATGTAAATTAGGGAGCCAGTGGTTCACAGTGCTAATGCATCACTCGAGAGTATCAATGAATTGTTGTTTCTTATACATTAATCACCACATGCCTATTTTACAGGGGCACACGTGTGCCTGTTCCTGCTGTTTTTTTTTTTAAATTTGTTGATGTTCTGATAATGGAAAATGAAAATTTCGATAGGTACGCGTGGAGGCAAACCAGCCCAAAGGAAAAAGCGTATTTTTAACTGATTCAATGTTAATGATAGCCATTACATGGCCATATTTTGGTTAAAAAACTGATATTTTATAGCTTCCAAATAATTCAGTGAAGGTGGAAGTGAATAAATTATATTTCAGTCCTTCCTCTGTGTTTTATGGATTTTTAATTTACTGTTGCGAATACTTTATGTGCGCTCGGACCGCTTTGTTTACATAGTTGAATGAAATAAGAGGTGGTGTAGGACGTTAAAGGCTGTAGACTGTGTAGGTGGTTAAAGACTGCACTGTTACATTTACGCCCAAACAAACGCAAAAATTACGCTGCTGTGGAAGTCTGCCTTAAAACAAAAATGATATTGTGGCTTCCGGGGACCTGGGTATATGGTTAAAATCATGTATCTTCGATCTAAATATTGTCATGCCACTTTTCCTTGGCTGTAGAATTTGCTAAAATCGCACCTGAAAATTTGGTTGCTTATCTAAATTGTTTCGTTAGTAAAGAAAATTTCCTTTCAACAAGTGCTATTATTTCAGTGAGTATGCTGAGACGTTACCTTTACTTTTTGAATCTCGTCCATTTGATGGCATTTTCCAAGTCAAGATGACAAGCACAAGCAGTAAGTAAGTAAGAAGAAAATCACGCGAAGTCTTTTCATGGGTACTGTTGTTCTAGACATGTTACCATTAAGAAGATGTCCGTTTTGACACTTTTAGCTTCACGATCTTAACTCGTAGGATGAATATTCAATAGCGTTCACGTACTTCGTAGTTAACAATGGTTTCCATAGAAAAAATTAAATTCAAGTAATCTTCTTTACTTTGCATCTCTGCCTTAATAAATGCTTCGATTAGAAACAGTCTTAGGGGGTCACCCTAGTAACCCAGAACAGAGCATTTTTACGCCAGACACCGGGTATAATTATACGGACGACAAAGGTCTTGATTACAATTTATAAAGGGGATTAGTTTCTAAAGAAACTGTGGTGCTGCGTCGGTGGGGGAGTGAAACACGAAAATTTGGTTTATCAACGGATTTGATAATGTAAATTGACCACCGTACAGGGATCGATTAGCTGACGTTTCGAGCGTTAGCCCTTCGTCGGAGCCAATCGAGGAATTGTGGGTTATGTATGGTTTATATACAGAAAATGGAGCTACGCTATTGGTGGTAACATAGTAACGTGAAAAACAGGAATAAATTAATTGAATGAAAAGCGCTCGTTGATCCCGTGGGGATTAAGAGTGCCAATTTGAAAGATCAGTTTTTGCTCGAGATTTTTACGGCTTTCCGTGGAACCTTGATGTAGGGAAAGGCCGGAGATCGACATGCGTTGTTTGGAATGGTTAGGGAGATTAAAATGCCGAGCGACAGGTTTGGATGCGTCTTTGTCACCTTTCTCAACATCGCGAAGATGTTCTCGGAATCGGTCACCTAGTCGTCTTCCTGTTTCGCCGATGTATAACTTATTGCATAATGTGCAGGTTATGCAACAGATAACATTTGCGGAGGTACACGTGAAACGATCAGTGATCTTAACACATCGCTTAGGGCCCGATATTTTGTCAGTGTTTTGAATGAAAGGACAAGTTGATTTCATTCAAACGCGACAAAATGTAGGTAACTTTCTAGTTAAAAGCGCATTCAAAACAACTGAACAACCTGGCACTTTTAAATGCGCGCGCTCGCGATGCAAAACTTGTCCTTTCATTCAAAACACTGACAAAATATCGGGCCCTAAGCTCGATCTGTTAAGATCACTGATCGTTTCACGTGTACCTCCGCAAATGTTATCAACAACAACAACAACAATCTTTATTCGTGCCCGGAAATTACACAGTGTAGACAAATACAAGAGATAAAAAATTACAATAGAAAAGAGCACAGCCACTTAGAAATAGCAAAGCTAATCGAGCTAAGTGGCTGGGCCAAGCGGAAAAAAATTTGCTAATACACTTACTGAACATAGAGCAATAGACAGGATTACGTTTACACACACACACGTACACACAAATAACAATAGACAAGGGGATGTGTACACACAAGAACTGGAAAATAAAGTACATCAATGAACCAGTCAGTAGTTGGAGATAAGTGATTCTTTTATGCTGATCTTAAAACAAGTACGACTTTTAGATTTTAGTGAGTCTTCAATGGAATTCCAGACTTTAACTCCAGAGAAACGAATGTTAAATTTGCCATAATTGGTCCTCGCTTTGGGCAGATAGTATGAAATCTTACTTGCCAGTCTGGTTTGATATTGATGCACTTTGTTAATACTCATAAAGAAATCGTTAAAAATTAAGGGCAGTCTGTTGGTAGTAATAGTCATACATGAATAAAGCACAATACAAGTATAATAAGTCACTTAGTTTAAGTAGTTTTAATTTCCGAAAGAGTGGACTAGAGTGGCAATTATATTCTGAGTAATACAGCTGTACAAGGACCACTTCGGTCACAGAATACCTTATCTTAGATAGTATGCCAATACATCTCTTAATCTTTTTTGAAATATGTAAAATGTGATACTTCCAACTGAGATGTGAATCAATGATGAGACCCAAGTACTTAATAAATTTCTCTTTTGCAATCTCCCTATTATCAATTGTCAATTTGACTAAGTGACCTTTGACCTTTTGTGGGGGATGGAAAATAATGAAATTTGTCTTATCTATATTTAATGAAACCTTATTCGCCGTAAGCCAGTCAGAGACCATTTTCAGATTATAATTAACAATGGACTCGAGTTCTGCTAAATTAGAATTAGAGTAAAATAAATTTGTATTTGTATCTATGAAACCTCAACCCTGTTGACTTTTTTCTCTAAACTTCGACACAATTAGAAAAAAAAGTTTTTGTTCTAAATATTATTGTTGTCATAAAAGGCGTTTGTCACCGCGGTGAGTAAATCATTTGGAGTCACGATTGAAAGGTCCTGCTTGTGCAGTGCTGGACAAGAACACCTGCGATGATAAAATCAAGACACTTACCCAAACAGACTTCTTAACAAAGACCCAACTGACCGTCTGAACGGAACGTTGACTGAAAAGCTTTCGAATTTCAAGCGAGGTGGGCACCTGACAGAATCTATGTATAATTACTAGATGAGACTCAAACATGGTACCCCTAAGGTCCGTTTGAAACGTCGTGTTACTACCGTGTCGAACTTAATTAATTGAATTAAATTTGACTTAAGCACGACGAAACCAAGCCGTGCTACTGGCGTGTAGCACTGCAAGGCTTGCAGTGCTACAGGGCAATAGCAGGACTTGGTGTCGTGCTACTGCCTTGTCGAACTCAATTCATAAATTAACATGTTGGATTTGCTTCGCGCAATGACTGGTCAGTGTTTTGGTTACAGCCCCCGACGACCCTGGGAACGAAAATGGAAAACAGCTTTTTATTCGAAGGACTTAAATTCGACGTCTGAAACCAAGTCGTGCTACAGTCGTGCGACATTCGAGCTAGCTAGACATGGCAGTAGCAGGACGTTTGAAACGGGCCTATGATACACGAGACCAATACACCATTGAGACCTATTGCTAGCTAGTGTGAACTCCTTTGATCTGTCTTCCTACCTAGATAACGTGTTATCTCAAGACTAAAAAGTTGACAAGTCAGCTCATTTTATGCCCACTCTATAAATAATGGTACTGGAAAGAGAGATCGTGGTGTCTTTCGACGTAGGATCAACGTTCACAAGCTAGCGTTCCAACTGAAGGTGCCGTGCAGTCCACACCAAGGAAACTAGAAGTTGACCCGTGCCTTGCTGACCGCAAGACTTTGACACATAAACAGATTATTATCATTAACATATTATTATCTGAGATCAAGAAATTAGACACTAAAACTAGAAAGCTACTCACGACGGCAAAAATGCATCACCCAAAAGCTGATATTGATTGATTATATCTCCCAAGAGCAGACGGCGGACGAGGCCTTGTCCAATTAGAACTGACCTATAAGACTACCACTATTAGCCTAGATGCCTACTTGACATCAAGCAATGATCGACTCCTACACTTGAAGAAAAGAAAAAGCTGTATTCTATCACAAGAGAAGCTGAAAAGTACAAACGTGAATTAGACCTCCAAGAGACGCCCCGAAGAGACGATGAAACTGCAATTTTACATGCAAAGAAAATCAAGGCAAAAACAAAACACCAAGGCCAGAAACAACTACAGAAAAGATGGGAAGAAAAACCTATGCATGGTAGATACCCCTTACGGATAAGAGAAGCGGACGTTGACATAAAGTTGACAAACCAGTGGCTCAGGTCAAGTGGGCTTAAATCGGAAACAGAGGGACTAATTATAGCGGCGCAGGACCAAGCTCTTCTCACCAGAGCGTACCAGCACCACATTATAAAAGATGGCACTGATCCTCATTGCCGCCTTTGTAATAAATCCCAAGAAACCATAGATCACATTATATCAGGCTGCCCAGAACTGGCAAAGACAGAATATATCCACCGGCACAATAAGGTCGCAACTCACCTACACAGTAATTTTCAAAAGGTATTTTAACTCTTGAAGTGGGGTTAAACTAACTCCTCAAGGTGGAGTTATTTTTGTTCGGAGTTACTTTAACTCCAAAAAGAGTTATTTTAACTCCAGCAAAAGAGTTTTCTCTTCAACTGGGGAGTAAATTTAACTCCTAAATTGGAGTTACATTGTGGGAGTTATTGTAACTCTGAATTGGAGTTAAAGTTAACTCTCTATGGAGTTAAATTAACTCGTTTGTGGAGTTAAATAAACTCCTTTTGTGGAGTCATTTTTAAGGGGTTAGTATAACTCCCCTTAGGGAGTAATTATGGAGTGATCGCAACTCTCCAAGAAGAGTTAAAACAACTCTATTTGGAGAATTATTTTCATAGAGTTACTTTACCTCTGCAAAGGGAGTGGATATAACTCCTCGTTTAGAGTCATTAATGCATTTATAGGAGCTGGCATAACTGAAACTAAGCAGAGTCATTGCTTTACTGTTGTTATTTTCAACTCTGTTCAAAGGCTCGTGGGATAGAGAACATGAAAGCTTGGACCACTCGCATGACAAAAACGTTGCAGTGGTATTCCATATTCGTCCCCTTTTGCAATTCACTATTGGCTCGCTGAAACAAAAGAGGTTTTGTAAATGCATCGTTTTCGGTGGAAAAAGCGGCTTCCCAAAGGTCATGCTGTTTATCTCTTCCTTCCCCACCCCGGTAAGTTTCTGAAGCTTTCCTTCCCTTCCCTTGTATCTAGGGAATACAGGTTTGAGAAGGAAAAGTTCGAGAAAAATAATCCCACGGATCGAAGGATAAATGGATGAAATATTGGCAGTACAATGTAATCACGAAAGGTCACTCTCTTATCACTGGTCACGCTCCCTACCCTACAAGAAAATGATTAGAACACGTGATGTAACACGTGAGCGATCTCGCGTTCAAAGGTTTGCGCCAGTGGCGGTTGGTATTGAAAATTGTATGGAATCGGCGTGCATTTATCTTCATTTTTGGATCTTTTAAGTACGAAAGAAACTATCAGGTAAGTGTTTTAGAGACTTGACTTAAATATTTAAATATATACCCCACCAAGTGTGGCAATGTATTTCTATTTTGTGAAGACAGATGCCAAGAAGCAACAAAGAGAGTGCAGTGAACAAGTTCACCTTTGCCCTCTCATAATTTCAATGTTTCTTTAAGGGGCCACTGTCATGAGTTGACTTCAAAAACATTTAACAATTCTTTTTTCCTCTCTTAAAGGAATCAAATATTCATGTTTGCTCAGAGTTTCTGAACTTTTTACTATAACCATTGCCAACTTGTCCATGCCAATTTAAATTTGGCACATCAAACTGAATTTTTCAAGTTTAAATTTGAGTAACTGACAAATGTGCTTATGTGATAGTGTTCTGTTAAGGCTTCAGCCAAAAACAAAGTTTAAAATGTTTTTAATGTACACATACCATGTGTATCTTGTTCCTGATAGAACCTTATGAAAATTAAATTATAAGCCAGTTATATTTTTTAAAGAAAAGATAGAGTTGTGTTCAAACAAACAGATTGAATTTTTGTTGTATAGTCGTTTAAATTCAAATGTTCTTCAAATTTGACTTTCATACCTGGAAAGATTGTCGTGTTTAAATGTTTTAATCATGCATACTTGCACATTCTTTATTTATCAATTTAATTATTGAAATTTACATTTCAAATGTCAATGATAATACATAGTATGCAAGAAACTGGTGTTCAGATAAGAAATGAAATCTGGTTGAATTAAACATGTTACAGTCAATTTGTGTGATCTGTTGTTTTCATCTTAAAACTACATAGGGTGACTGTGCTAGAGTTACTTTACCTCTAATGCTGGAGTGACTATAAACCTGATTATGGAGTTGAAATAACTCTACTCTTTTATGGGGCAGAGTTAAAATGACTCCCTTGTTTGGAGCTAATACAACTCCAGAATTGGAGTTAAAAATGGGAGTTAAAATGACCCCCAAAAAGGAGTTATATTTAACCTAACATTT
>JAEMWC010000729.1:90000-135000 GCA_016490735.1 Pachyseris speciosa
CTACGGGCTTGCAAAATTAGATTTTTCGAAGGCGATTCCGGCGGCTTTTCTTACCAAAGAAGAAAGCTCAACTTCAAAGTTCAAAACCGTGGCGGATAAAGCTGGAAAGTGACTAATTTTTGTGTCAAAGAACGACTATCGATGTCAAGAAACAGGATCAGATTGATACCAGGGAATTCGTTCCCTTAAGGGCTTGCAAAGTTAGATTTTTCGAAGGCGACTGAGCTGGAAAAGGCATTCCGCCATACTTTTTTTTACCAAAGAAGAAAGCTTAACTTCAAAGTTCAAAACCGTGGCGGATAAGGCTGGAAAGTGACTAATTATTGTGTCAAAGAACGACTATCGATGTCAGGAAACAGGATCAGATTGATACCAGTGGAAAAGTCAAAAGCTTAGAGAGGTATGTCAAAAAAATTAATTTTCTTCACGACTGCGCACGCGTGTCCCTCATTTCTTGCCATTGCATTTTTCCACTTTAAAGTCTAAATTTGGATTAACAAGTATCATAACCCCTTTACTGTGCGAGCTGCCATGACTGAAGAACACTTTCCCGCCAAATTCTGCTTCCCAAGTCTGTGCACATTGTTTAGAGCTGTAGGTTTCTTGCAGGAATGTAAAGTGGTGTTTTTGGTTATGTAACCAACGAAAAATCGTGCGCCACTTGATTGACTTATTCATTCCTCTCACATTTAAAGACTGGAATTTAACATCAAAGCTGGGCTGCGAAGTCATTGTACTGGCCAAAAGGAAATATCAGTGGAACGCAACGGCATGAGGCTCTCAAAGTTGTCGTTTTGATCAAGTGTGAAAATAGAATATTAATAGGTATAGAATTCGTGGTACAAAGCGAAGATAAACAGGCAAAAAGAAATGAAATTATTAAGAAAAATATATAAAGACTACTAAAGAAGCAAACACAGAAAAATAAAAACGGCACTGAAGTTGGCCGAACAACGCGCCACTGCAAAGTGGATTGGCGTTTTTGGCTGGGTTGTATCGTGGAACATGGAAGGCGTCCGCGTAACCATCGACTTTGACTTAGTTGTTACAAAAAGTCCGAGAAATAAACGAACTAGTAGCTAGGGCTTCAGATAAGAGAGATTATTAGATTTAACTTACAACATCACTGATTCTTCTTGGCTTGGAAGCCGTTCTTGACGTGGATCTTTTGCTTGGAGGAACTTTTCCTGTGCACTTGAATATGACTTGGATGGTAGCCAATCTTTTTGGACATTTTAATGAAAATATGCTTTGGCCTTAACGATGAGTTTGTCCCCAACGACCGATTCTTTGGTTTGTGGCTCTTCATTTTTGATCTTTTCAATTGCTGGAATTAAAACACTTCTCCTGATGTCTTGAACGTGCCTTGGTAGGTCTTCCCCTACTGAAATTGGCGAATGTTTCAGCATGTAGTCGGCAATCCAAACGCGATCTCTGTCCGCACGGCAGGTAAAGCGAGCTATAAGAGGTTTTGATCTTCTTCGATTTGGCTTGCCAAGACGGTGTGCTCCACACATCTTCATTTTCGAGACTTCTTCCATGGGAAGATTCAAATTTTGAGAAAGAACGTTGCGTACCAGCGTAAAAACAATCCTCGTCTCTAGACTCGTTAACTCTGTAGAATATCAGATTCCAACGTCGGCTGTAAATGCTCGAGCGTGTTAATTCGTCCCAACAGGTGGACTGTTGGTTTTCACAGTTGGTAACACGTTCCACCAGGTCGTCGTGTTCTCCTTGAGTAAATTCGAGGGATTCCTTCGCGTCGTTCCTCGTTTTGTTGACTTCGCTGAGTCTTCTTTTAAGAGATTGTATTTCGGCTTGAGCCTCGTCCAACCTTGCCTCCAGATTAAGGATTCGTTCATCACTATAATTTCATAATATATATATTAAGCCAAGCCTAAAAGCGGAGCTCCAAAAGCATTCTTTTTCTACTTGCATTTACATATAGTCTGCTTGTCATATCACCCATTTGACCTCACTCAAGCTACAGACCTAAGACAGTAAAAAAATAGTATGGAAAGGTGATCTGAGCCAGTGGCACAGTGGATTTGGACCCCCACCCCTCCTAAAAACAAGTGTTCTATTGAGTAAGGTAATGAAAATACCTTTGCAAATTGAGTTTGGAGATGTTAAAAAGCAAAATAAAAATATTGAGGTAGGTTTTTTTTAAAATAATCTTTAATAATTTGTGTAAAAAAGAACCTGCAACGCTAGTTTGCATCTATAAATTTTAACATCTTCGAGCAATACCTAAGGACAGGTCTGTTTCCCCGTTCAACTGCAGGCTACTTAGCTATGGTTTAGAGCCACTAGAAATTGGTGGAGAAGCCTGGTGAATGCTATTTTGAATCAGTATCCGGCATCAGATATATAGTGATTCAGATCATCACTTCATAATGAATGCAATTTCAGTTATCCAAAGCCTCCCATGAGACAGTTGGAATCAGAAATTGTGTATCCTCTGGATATATGTATGCCTCAAAAAAATTATGAAAGAAAGATACATGGAAATCAATAAAAATATTTAGATGATATGCATTAAGACCAAGATTGATCAGTTACTTCTTGACCTTGCTATCGCAAAAAACTGCTTGCTGACATTAAGCTCATCAATCAATGCACCTACAGTATTTTCAAAAAGAAATCCAGCTGCTCTTCTGGCCAGCCAAGTGCAAGACTAAGCAACATGATTATAAAATATTGGGCATTTGGTTGATATCACTATCAAGGTAATTAACAATGTAGTATGAGGATTTAAGGTAATGATTTACCAAAGCAAAAGTGCTGGAAATCCGTGTTAGCCATCATGACTTGATTTTCTATTTTGCAAGAAAGGTAAGGACTAGTCCCACATTTCTCCATGTACATTTGAAATTGCACAACATACTTCAACAAACATCAAAAATCCCATTAAACATTAGTACCAAATGTCATCCAAACATACCACAAGATTGGTGTGACCAGCTATGAATAAAATTAATTGAAAGACTGCATGCAGGAGAAGGAAGTCCAAAGGATGTGTACATGATGAGAAAGAGCTTACTTTAAGTTTAATTTTAAGTTTTAAGTTTAATAATATTTTGTCATGCGAATAGTCATCTAAGTTGATACAAAAAAAAAAGTGTATGACTGGAGAATAATTGGGAGAAAGTAAATTCCCATACAAAGAATATTATCTAATACAGTAATAGCCCACGTATAAGAACCTGGGTTTTAAGAACCTGTTAGGCTAAAATTTTCATTTTAAGTCCACTCCACATAAGAACCTATTAAGGATTAAATTTTAAGTTAGGTTCTTGTCAGTGGGGTTGCTGTAAAACTGTAAAGGTAGAAACTGCTGAATGAGTTTCTTTGTTATGTTTTGCTAAGGACATATACTGTACCTGCAGTGAACTGCCTATAGGCATTTCTCTGTGGTACAAATAAATGATTTATACTGTATTATGAAATGATATTTATCATATATATAGTATATTCAGATAAAATTCATATGAAAATATAAGAACCTATTTTAAGAACCTTGGTAGCCTAAATTTGCTTTAAGTACCATTTATATAAGAACCTATTTAGGCTAAATTGGAAAATTTAGGTTCTTATATGTGGGCTATTACTGTATTACAAATTCTAAAAACTAAGAAGTGAAATTTAAACGTGGCCCAAAGCTAACCTAATCAAATTAAATCGAATAATTGTCTCTTATAAGTCACCCCTGCTTTGAGATTGACACTAAAAATAAAGAAGTAAAATTGAAATACAATCCAAAGCTAACCTAATTAAATTACATACTTGTCACTCACAAGCTACATCTGATTTAAAATTGACACAAATAATGTAATAGAAAAAAAAAAGATCGTTAAGAGAAGTCAACAGGAATTGACCCCGGTTCAGAAACAACAGAACAACAGACATAAGTATTACAAGAAAACAAAGCACAATATGAATAATATTTCTTCGAGGATTCTTGGAGAAGGTGGAGAAATTAGACAAGTAACAAAAATTGCTTAGCAATTTTGACATAAATGTCGGTAGAAAAGAGAAAAAAGAGGTTCACACCTGATCGTTTAGAGCAGTCAACAGGAATCACTGAGGCGGCAATCATTCGGAACGCGACAAAGCTGAATAATAGCGCCATTTCCCACAAAATCTTTCCTTGGCTGACACAAGTTTTACTGTTTTACAGTTTTACTGGTACTTCTCATGTCTTCCGAAGAACCTTCTTCAATTAATAATTCTCAGTGCAAAGCGTCATCCAGTTAACGAAGAAAGCGCTTGCTAAACCACACCAGCATTTCTCTCGCAGAGCCGTCCACTATAAAATTTATCAAAGCCAGTCCAGCCAGTCAACCCATTTCGGTGTTTTCAACATCCAAACGCTGATTCTTACCGGTTCAAACAAATTAAGATGACATGTTTATAGACGGCGAAACTTAATATTGTTGTTTACAGGCCGCTTTCGACGAAGATCTCTAAAACGTTTTTCAAATGACGAGTGAAGAGCGCTGGTCTTTGACATTTTTGACAGAATTTTGACAATTTTATGTCAGATTTTGAGACGTGCACATGCACATGTATTTGATCGGCTTTTTTTTCTGTTTCACTCGAGCTTGAGTTTCCGCCTTTGATCCTTAATTTTACGAGGACTCATTGTGATTACGTGTTATTAAGATAAGAGAAAAAGTTTCTTAACGCTGTTGAGGTACCAAGGTCGAAAAACAGTCAGCCAAGCCGAGTAAAAACACTCGTTCGCTTGCAAAGAAAACAACGTAACAAAAAAAACCCAAACAATTCAACTACCTGTTTGCGTCCAAAACGAGTACAGATGATTGTTATTTATATCCATTCCAGAGAAAAATATGCAAGTTTCATTCCTGAACAAAAGTAACAACGATTAAACCAAATGTTAAGCTTCTATTTATTTAATTTACCTCACTGTCCTGCGCTGTGTTGTAGAGGTTTCTACCACTTGAAAATTCGTAAGCTTCAGTTAAGTAAAAACAAGCATCCGCAAAAATAGCAAACGGTTTGTCCAAAGAAAGAGTTTTTTCCACAGAGTTTGAGCTACTCGTTCCTCCCATTAACACAGGTTAACTGTTAAGTGACCTTTCGTAGTGAGATGCAAGATGCCGCGGTGAAGTGAAAGCCCTTGAATTATACTGTTTTCAAGCGCACAATCGATCCAGGTTTGAAGCTCTTCTTGAGAAAAATCGCTCTTCCTTTCATCACTTGAAATTCACCTTCCGGAGTATCTTTTGACAAGTTCTTGATTTTTATGCTTTTTACGCGAATTTAAAGACAAACTTCGATCGAAGAAGATGAAGTTGTTTTGCTCAAAATGAAGAAACCAAGTGAATGTGAAATTACGACCCGCAGAAAGTGCGCAGAAAGTTAAGCCTCGATTTGGTTTGGGTGTCCCACACCTGGCTTGAGCCTGCGATCAAATCGAAAGCAAGTACCTGGTCATCGGTCAACTTCAAAAAAACAGCTGACCTCGATGAGGTCTTAACTTGAGCCCGCGATAAGGTCACGTGACACTGGTTAGCGGATACCTTGTTTTGACAGGTGTCAATTGGCCATAAGATGGATGTCCAGTATCAAAGATGTACGCTGGGTGTACATTGTAAACTAGCTGGTCAGCTGCTGGGCCAGGTGGAGTATGGCCGCCATGTTGGATTATTATGATTATTATTAGGATATTATTAGTTGTTGGGCAACACCACCGTCGTCGTGCGTACGCGCCCACGAGCAATACCGCTAGCCATTTTTACCATGAGAAAAGCAGTTGACGGGTTTCTATAGGTATGGTGCTCCGCTAATAACTCATGAAAAATTGGATAATACTGGGGCAGAGGAGAACCCATAGCTACTCCATCAATTTGATCAGAATAATAGCCATTGAATAAAAAATAAGTATGGCTAGTAGCAAAATTGAAAAGTTCTTTAAGTTGACCTTTAATAAGTTGAGGTCAGAAATGTTACTATCAGTTATGGCATTGACAGCTCAATAGTCTCAGATAAAGGTTAGAGGTGGTCATATGAGAACGTCTTAATCGAAATCTTGAATTCTTGACAAATCTGAGGATGTGTAGGGTTTAAGGTGGTATGGTACCCTAGAAAATGTATTCAAATCATCGGTTTTTGCTAAAGTGAGTTGTTGGGTAGGGGGTATTAAAACTGTTATTTCTCCAAACATTTTGTAGGAGGACTGAGCATTGTTATGCATGTATCTTGTCACGTGAAAGCTGATCACGTGGCTATACTCGACTCATTTCAACTCACTCTCTGGTCGGCCAAATGGTTTGCAGAATTTACCTTGGAATGTGTCAAAATTGCCCTAAATTACTGTGTTTTGGGTCATTTGCTGGTGCAGGAGCCAACAAACTTTGTTCGAACGCTCGCTTCAATCTGCTGACAGCTTCGTGTTCCTAGACAAGGGGCCTCAAAGCAAATGAGCTTTGTCTTACCAGGCTCCAGTCTTCACTGGCGGAAGTTTCATCAAATGCTGAAGGTGCCCGAAAAACCTTTTGGTGCAGGATTGGAGCCTGGTCTGAGACTTAGAAGAAAATGGTAAATTTTTTCGGAGGAGCCTTTCCTGCTGAAAAGGATATGACAGATTCTTGCTGTTTGGCTACTTGGTTGAGGTTGGTGATAAAAAGGGAGCTGAGAGAACTCTTGCTTGCCTTTTTACCCCAAACTTCCTTATTAATTTGGAAGCAGAAGAGCTGTCTTGTAATGTTTACTCTCTGAATAAAGGATTCAGTCGAGAAAAGATTTGTCCAGACTGCTCGTTTGCCAGGTAAGATTTTCATTTAATTCTTGCACTAGTTTTGAGCTGATATATTGTTTACATCCTATCTCAATGCTATTACTTTGCTGGAGAAGTGCACTGTCATGCCTGTTTGATTTTTTACCTTTGCTTCATGTGTAGCAAACACTTCTGCACTGATATTGCTGGAAAAGATGGGAAAACCTGACCACAGCAATTTTTTTCGTGACCCTATCCAGGTTTAAAATTTGAAACTAACATGGAATTTGTAGATGGCAACAATTGATTTTACTTTTACCAGCTTTTTAGGGGTCAATTTTGAGGTAGAGAAACCTTCTATACAATGAACCAGAATAAGGCCAATGTGTTGAATTGTTCTTTCATAACGTTTGAAAGATTGATGGTAGGTATAGGTAGAAAATAACCATTTATCTTACCTCACTGCTAAGTATTTTTGCTCATTTGTTGTTACAAAGGAAGCACTATTGAAGACATCTGACAAAAGCTTGCTCTTTTACCATGGCAACAAGAGACTCAAACATCATTGTGTTTGTCATCATTTGTAGCAACGAGTTGCATGATGGTGGTTTCTTCTGCATGAGTTTGATTTTGGAGAAAAAAAAAGTAGTCTAGGGTACCGTAACACCTTAAGCAAGGACTAAAGGTATCTAGCTAAGTTGTAATTATAAGTGCCTACTGACCGGACAATAGGCCTAAAAGGAAGCAAAGTAACTTTGGGATCTTTCACCTTATGTAGTTTAGGAAAACCATATAACCCTTTGACTCCTGATTTATTGCAAATTTTTTAGTAAATTTTTAATGATAATTTGTCTGGATCTGGAGCACTAATCTTCTTCATATAAGAAGTTGAGATGGAAATAACTGCGATATTTTGACACTGTGGGCTCACTCTAGGGTGTGACGTCACGCACATTAGCAGCCGAAGCTCGCTTACCGAGTCAAGGAGCTTGATTCTATAATAATAATAATAATAATAATAATAATAATAATAATAATAATAATAACAATAATGATAATAATAACCTTTATTTACCCTCGGTAGTATTTATAGCACAAAGGCTAGTGGGTGGGGGGTGGGGCGAGCAAATACAGAAACAAAATAAAGTCAAATAAACATAACATGATAAGAATCCAAACTGGCCGGAGGCAAACCAGCCATTTTCCTCTGCGAAAGCCCCCAGGCTGGCATCATTAAGCTCGAGTGGAATGTGGAAAGAACCCAGAGGTGATAGGTGGTTTCATGCTGACTAAGATGCCAATCTTGCTTCGTAGCCAATATGGCCGTTCACGATTGAAGCTGCCCCTCTCGTCATTCTGTGGAAGGATTCCAGGACCTATCAAGGCAATTTGGGCTAGTTTTGACTGGTAAAAAGATCAATCGATGGCATATTTTTATGTAGGAAATTCAAAAGTTCTATGCTCGTGGAATGGTTGAATCTCCCATAATTCCTGTCGGGTGTGAACAAGGCAACTTGAGATTCGTGAGACTAGCTCCAATAAAAGCGTGGCCCGAGGAAAAATGTGACAGGAAAATTTCCATCCAGACACCAAGGTCTGTCCTTAAGGTTTGTTGTAAATGTTGAATTTTGATTTTTGGCAATGTTTTCGATTAAAACGTTGATCACAAAAGTGTGTAATTTTTGGTGCTGGTTTTTGGTCAAAAGACTGGCATTTTGGGCAAAAGCGGTATATTTGACGCCTACTGGCGCCATTGGGGGTCAAAGGGATAACTTAGCTGGTTGGCCGGAACCAGTGGGATAAATTTCGCGATAGATTTCAGATTCCAAGAGACCATTTTTCTTAAGTTTACTTAAAAAAACGCTGTAGCTGACCTCCTCTGCTTAACGTTAGATCAGAATCAAATTTTTGAAAATTTAGAGTTGTCACTCAACAAATTAATTATAGACTACCTTCTAAAGTACTACAACGCCATTTCCTTTACCCGGTCTTAGGATAATGATGTCGTTGTTTTGTTTGATTTTTT
Organism: Pachyseris speciosa; assembly: GCA_016490735.1. Classification (NCBI taxonomy): domain Eukaryota; kingdom Metazoa; phylum Cnidaria; class Anthozoa; order Scleractinia; family Pachyseridae; genus Pachyseris; species Pachyseris speciosa. The sequence goes on from JAEMWC010000729.1 coordinate 98,769, forward strand.
TTTCAGTATCTTATGTTTCTTTAGATCATTCATTGAAGACTTGAAAGAGTTCACATAAGTGGTGGCTAAATGCTGAATTTCATTCACAGATTTCTGAAATGCCCCAAGATGTTGCCGACAATGTCTGTCTCCGAACTTGTCCGAGACAATTTAAACGCTTTTTAGGATGGCACTTGTAAAAAAAATTACCTTGACGTCATTTTAAAGTAAACACTCGATGCTGAAAGGCAGCCAAAACTGCCGTAGTTGGAGCTAAGGTATTTTGAGAAAACTGCTGCAGTTGTACATCATTATTCTGATATCGGCCACAGAACAACTGCTCTAGCCTTAACCTCTCGGCCTCACCGAAAGAATCTGAGCCGCTGTCCTAGTAACCGGGAAAATATGATCGAAAGCTTGAATTCATGACTAGACACGCGTGAGCGACGGTATAAAATAAAAAGAATCAAGCGCATTCTGAAGGCTTCTTGAATTTGACTTACACTTTAACTGCAAGAAAGGCAAGACTACGCGTACGGCTCCTTTGAAGATTTGTCTCCGTAGACAAGTTTTTGTCTGTGTAGGGACAGGTAGGTCGCACTTGGCGTGGTCAACTGATGACAGGATTGTGACAGTTTTTTTGGTTATCTAAATAAACTTCGAATCAACAAATGTTTTGAAACAGGTTTTACTAGTGTAAAAGTTAACGTAAAAAGCAACGACGTTTCGACCGATCAACGGTCATTTTCAAGTTGAAGGATAAAATTGGTTTAACATGCGCTTATATAATAACAATTTCTTTAAATGCTAATGAGGTACTGACTAAAACTCTAAAAAATTTACATAGAAACAATACGAGAAATTTCGGCAAGAATGATAAAAAGGTAGGGAGGAAAGCATCCGGGCACCATCGAAAGAAATTTCAAGATTTGGAAGAAGTGTCAGAGTAGACTAGACTGTTTGATTTTTCAAATGCCTCTTATTCGTGAACTTAAACCAAAACTGAACAAACAGAGTGATTCGATCTGCGCAAAAGTATTTACCTAATTAATTCACTCTGTCTCTTTCGCCTTGTCTTGCCGCAATTTTCTCGTATTGTTTCTGTGTAAATATTTTAGAGTTTTAGTCAGTACCTCATTAACATTTTTACAATTGATTATTATATATACAAATTTTATCCTTCAACCCTTTGCTCCCTTTGCTCCTTTCTTAAACCCACATATCCTCAGAGTTTTGTGCCTCAGATACGTTTTCTTTTGTCAAGGAAATCAAGGTTTCGATTTCAGTGACATGTTTTTGGTCTCCTATAAGGTTACCAGCCTTTTTACAAATATCCCTTTATCTGACACTAAATGATTTAGCTGTCAATGCCATAATTGATAGTAACACAGATTTTGACCACAAATTTAGTAAAGGTCAACTTAAAGAACTTTACTTGTAAGACAGTTTACATTGATTGAAGTAACAGTTGAGTTATGAGTGCCCCCGTAACGTAAATATCAAATTAAGACAAACACTAGGGGTGGTCAAGGCCAGAGTTTTATTGTCCCGAAGTTGTTCCGACGCACACAAAAGTACTCACGATGTGTAGACAATTCCCGGGTTTAATAACGAAAATGAAACAGAAAATACAAAATAACTGGTCTCGCGATCATCGTGTTATTTGCGTTTTTGTCTCATCAAAACCCTCTCTCTTTTTTTACAATATATTTCACTTGTGAATCATCTGAATAATAAATGTCGCATCCGGTTGTAACGTTAGGCAGTTACGAAAGTTCCGGTCACGCTCCCCTAAAAATTGAGTGTCACTTAATTTTTACTTAATCGTCACCAGTGTCACTTAATGGTGAAATGAATCAAAGTTCAATCATCCGCGGAAATCAATCTGATTTTAGCTCCTGCGTCTACCGCTGCCCGTCTTCTCTCAATGGTTCTGCCCTGTACTCTCGTCTCTGCTAACTCCTCCGTATTCCCTTCACACGGGCTCCGTATTTTGAGGGGACATACTAGCTGGAGTGGCCGCTGGATTTGGTTTCCCTTGTGTAGCAAACCAACTCCTCTTACAACTCCATCTCTGCCTCTGATGTGTCTCACAACACGACCTTTCTTCCATTGTCCTCTGTTGTTCTCATCACTGATGATAAGTACGACCTCTCCGATTTCTGGGTAATCACTCTCGCCTCTCTTGCTTCGGTGACTTTCCATGAAGCCGTGAACATACTCCTTCTTCCACCTCTGCCACACTTGCTGCCTTTTCAATCGTGCATGTAACTTGGTGACTTCATCTCCGTCCAACTCTATGTTTTCTAAGGTATACGACTCCTGTTCCCCACATGATTTTGTTGGGCGTAAACACTTGCTATTCTCCTGTTTCGCTTTCCATATATGTTAGGGGACAGTTGTTGAGATGTCTTTCGATATCCATCACCACAGCTTCAACTTGTGCGTACTCTAGGTGTGTTCTCCCCATTGTTTTGTACAAGATTCTCTTCACCTCTTTAATTAACCTTTCGTACAATCCTCCCCTCTACGGCGATCTTGATAAGTTGAACTGCCACGTTATCATCGCTTCACTCTTGCGTATCTTCCTGAGCCAGGTGGCTGTGGTTTTGAAGACGGCTGCGTTGTCCGACAGGATGCGTTTCTGCCTGGTACGGCGTGTGATGAACCCGGTGAGCTTTCACTGGAATTCCTCTGCTGATTGTGACCTGGTCATCTCTAAGTGCACTGCTCGTGATGTTGCACAAGTGAATACCAAGATGTGGCAATTGCCCTGCTCCTTCTTCGAAATCTTGTAACTGAGGGAGCGTGCGAAGTCGATCCCTGTGGTGTCAAATGATCTTCTTTTGGCCCGTATGGTCGAGCGCTAAATACCTTGCACAAGTAGCAGCTGTTGATTATCTTCTTCACCTTTGATCTTAGTTGAGGTATCCACCACTCCTCTCCTACTGCCGTCATAGTGCTTGCGACTCCTAGGTGCTTTATGGCTTCGTGGGTATGACGTATGAGCTTGTCTGAAAATACTCTCCCACCTCAATGTACGTCGGCTGGTAGCCAGGGATCCTCCCGTTGCATTTGAAAATACCAGTGTTTTCTTCTGTTACTAACTTCCAGCCGGGGCTCTCGAGATCTGGTTCCACGCCTGTCTGCTCCTTCGATTCCTTATCCATCGGTCCCTTGCGCAGCTCAACTCCTCGGTCGTCAACGTCCCCGTTCTCTTCTCCGCTTTTTGTTTCTTGGTAAGTGAGTTATGTGTGAATCGTAGAGCCCAGGCACTCACTCGGAAGGTCCTCCAGAGTTTCCTTCTAGCAAGGAGTGTGTCCCGCTCACCACATTGCACTCATCACACTCCTTCTTAGCTGAATAAAGCGTTTCTTCCCTTTCTGGTCTGTGTTCTTCGCTAACACTTTAAGTCTTCTCTAATTCCCGTTGTTCTGGCCAACCCTCCTAATTTAGCAACCACTCCGGCCCCTCAAACCACTGTCCTCTCTGCATCTTCTCTAGTGAGGCGCCACGGCTTCCTAAGTCTGCCAGGTTCCTGTAACTTGGGTAATATCTCCACTCGATTCCCGTCTCTTGGGTAATCTCAGCAGTTTTCCTCACTCGATTTGCTATGCTCTTCCTGGGCTGCATATCCAGAATAGCGCAAGCATGCTGTCCATCCACACGTTCACTGACGTAATAGGCCACCGCCGAAGCGCTGTCAGCAAATTTTTCACCATGTTTGCGGCCATCTGGCCGCGAAATCTATGTGTTACGTTTTTAAATCCTTGACTTTGACGTTAGCAGCCCCTTCACAAAACCTGTTGAATGTTCCACGACAGTAATGGTCACCACTGAACAAGCTGTTGCTGGCATCCGCGAAAACGTGGAGACGTACAGCCTTTATCTTGCTGATATCTCTTGCTACACTCCTGGGCACTTTGATGTTCCTCAGCTGACTACTCCACTTGAGCCAGTCTCGCGCATTGACACTGTTCACTTCAGCGTTCCAACCAATCTATTCATCGCACGCCTCTCTGTAAATTCGCTTGCCCTCTACCATGGTCGGTGAAATTATGTCGAGTGGATCATATATACTTGAGAGTTGACTGAGTAGAGATCGTTTTGTTGTTGTTCGTTCACCCTGTATCTGTGTTTGGATCTCTAGCTCATCTTCCCTCTTGTCCCACGCGATTCCGAGCAACTTGCTTGGATTGTCCTCATTGTCTAATTCTGGGATGTGGACTCCCACTTGTGTACTGGGAACTTGGCGCCTTCAAGAATCTCAGTTGCTTTCTGTTTGAACTCTTTTAGTACCTCCACGCCACTTCCGGTTTTCATGAGATTGTCCACATAAGTGCTTTCTTTTAGCGCTTGGACAGTATCCTCTAACTCTGGTGAGTAGTTATCTAGGGATGTTTTACTCCGTTTTTTGGATTTCCCTTGGATTTCCCGCATACTAATTTGGATTTCCCGCATACTAATTTGGATTTCCTGCATACTAATGAAGTGTCTAGCTAGCTAGGTAAAAATGGGTTCCTCCATACTAATAAGCGTCGCTCTAGTACAATAAAAACAATAGACTTGCCCAGAGTTGCCCAGTCTATGTTCACCCTGATTGGCTCATGTAGAATGTATTATGACTTCAAAATAAAAACGCGCTTTTCGTTGGTAGCGTTAACCTTGCTTTCCGCTCCGTTAGTCACTAATTATTCAAAACTAGTTATCCAAACTACCCTATATTTGCATACAAACTCTAAAGTAAAAAAAGCCTTTGGGACATCCTTGAAACCACTGCAATTCAACAACGACAATAGACGGCTTAACTTGTTTGGAAAATCAATATAAACACGCGACTAATATGAATTACACGTTTCTTGAGTGACAAACATAAACTTTATTGCCTTTTCTCAGCGAATACAAAAACAACACCGAAATTGATTTGAATTGAATAAAAATACATTTATTGACAACGAAAGCTCCAACAACTACGAAATTCTTAGCACAAAGTATCAGGAAATTAGGATGCAATCAATCGTCTTCTTGATATTTGGAATACTTGTAAGGTGACTTCCTGTGTAAACGTCGAGATCGTCTTGAAAGCTTCTTCGGTTCATCGTCCATGTAATTTACAAATTTTAATTGTGGGCGTTTACGCTTTCTTGCTGGCGACAGCGTTTCGACTGTGGGAGGGGGTGTCAAGATCGACGGAGGGAGGGAGGGAGGTGCGGGCGTGGAGGTTGCTATGGTAGATAAGGGATGTGGGGCTAGTTCCCTTACCGTTGGTTCAAGTGCTGGCGCTTGACCTGGAGTTGGTGGCACTGTTGGCAAATTGTTTACCATAGCCTCGTTAGAAATGTGTTCCCGCCCTTGAGGTTGAGGTAGAATTGTTGCTTCAGGTGTTAAGGAATTGAACTGGTGTTTATATGTTAAAAACTTGTTTTGCAACTGCATGTACTGCCTCGCTCTTTCGTCGTCTCCAAGGTTTGTACGATACAGAAGGTTATCCATATTATTCTGAATGCGCTGCATCTCCGGAATTACCGGGGGAACCATCTGGGTTTGCTGCTTGAGATACTGGAGCAGTTCCTGTGAAATGTTACTCTCTTCGAACCCTTTGTCGAATCTTTCTTCGCCGGGTAATACATTTGTTCGCAATCTGCAACTATCTGGAGTCGTTGGCTTGAGATGAACAAAAAGATATCCAAATGGTCTTCTCACCGCTTCTTCGTACTCTTTTAAAAACAAAGCAGTTTGTCTTGGGTACATTTGTTTGGCTAAAGTCAAAATCTGCAGTTTATCCCGAGGATTCTTGAAAAGGAGCAAGTAATGACTGTTTAAGCTGATGCTTCGGTTGCCTTTGCCTTGGTGAAACAGATTTTGTACAATGTAAATAACGCTCAGGTTTCGATGATGGGATCCTTTTGTTAACAGGTTCACGATCCGATTATCACTTCCTGCTCCAATCATTTGGTCGTCGATGACAATCAAGTTGCGTATGTTGATATCCAAATAGGAATCATTGTCTAGAGAAGGCGGAATCCCCTTGACAAATTCGATTGTCGGTATCACCATCAATAACTGGGTGTAAGCAGGTTGCCACTGTGAATAACACCAGATTATTCTCTCCGGTGGCTGATCGATCACGGTTTGAGCTTGTTGCAAGAGTGATTGCACCCAGAACGTTTTTCCCGAGCCAGTCATCCCTGCAACCATGCAGGTAAATGGGTGAAGCATTTGAAACCGCCGACACTTTTCTTGAGACATGGGTATAAATGGAGCGAAACCGGAATAACTGTGTTTACTGTTCATGTGTCTTTGCATACTGTCTTTTCTGGAAAAAACCTTTTGACAAACAGGACAGGACCAACTCATGTCAACTGAATCGAAGTTTAACATCAACTGACAAAATTTGTCATGTTTCACAATGATATAGGCTTCAGCACAAAAAATTCTATTGTTTTCCTCCTTCTGCAGAACCACCACCACCACCACAATTCTATTGTTTACCACCACCGCCACCACCACCACCACCACTAGAATTCTATTGTTTACCACCACCGCCACCACCACAATTCTATTGTTTACCACCACCGCCATCACCGCCACCACCACCACCACAATTCTATTGTTTACCACCACCACCACCACCACCACAATTCTATTGTTTACCACCACCGCCACCACCACCGCCACCACCATCGCCACCACAATTCTATTGTTTACCACCACCGCCACCACCACCACAATTCTATTGTTTACCACCACCGCCACCACCGCAACCACCACCACCACCACCACCACAATTCTATTGTTTACCTCCCCCTCCTCCTCAATTCTATCGCTCTATCACTATATTGAAATCAATAATATATATATTTAGCCAAGCCTAAAAGCGGAGCTCCAAAAGCATTCTTTTTCTACTGGCATTTACATATAGTCTGCTTGTCATATCACCCATCTGACCTCACTCAAGCTACAGACCCAATGCTGTAGAAAATAGTGTGGAAAGGTGATCTGAGCCAGTGGCACAGTAGATTTGGACCCCACGTGGATTTGCACCCTCCAGTCCAGATCTGCTTGTGGATCAGATTTGGACCCCTAGTCCAGAACTGCTAGCAGATATGAATCCCCTTTTACGAATTTGGACCCCCACCCCTCCTAAAAACAAGCGTTCTATTGAGTAAGGTAATAAAAATTCCTTTCCAAACTGAGTTTGGAGATGTTAAAGGAGCACTGTCACCGGGATTTTTGCTGTTTTTGGTTCAATTCTGCCAAAATTACTGCCTTTTACCTGTTATCGTGCAAAAATTGCTCCTACAGAATCAGCAAGATGAATTCCAATGAAATTTTAGCAGGGAGAGCTAACCATAATAATTTTTTTCTGCGATTTTTCAATACAAAGCTTAAAAATTTTGAAAAAACTGGCAAGTTTTTTCAAAATTCAATCCATTTCCATCCTCGTCATCTTTGATGAAATACAGGAGTTTATTGTGTCAATGCAGTACTACAATCTTTAGCAGCAAAACAAGACCATTATTTTAAGGTTTCCACTGATGCATTGGCAGTTTTAAGCTTTTTAAAATGATAGTACAATAGCGTGACACTGGCCCTTTAAAAAAGCAAAATAAAAATATTGAGGTAGGTTTTTTTAAAAATAATCTTTAATACCTTGTGTAAAAAAGAACCTGCAAAGCTAGTTTTCATCTATAAATTTTTAAAACAAAACATTTTTTAACATCTTAGAGCAATACCTAAGGACAGGTCTGTTTCCCCGTTCAACTGTAGGCAACTTAGTTACATACTTAGCTACTTAGGTATGGTTTAGAGCCACTAGAAATTGGTGGAGAAGCCTGGTGATTGCTCCTTGAAATCAGTATCACATCAGATATATAGTGATTCAGATCATCACTTCATAATGAATGCAATTTCAATTATCCACAGCCTCCCATGAGACAGTCAGAAATCGGAAAATGTGTATCCTCTGGATATATGTATGCCTCACAAAAATTATGAAAGAAAGATACATGGAAATCAATAAAAATATTTAGATGCCATGAATTAAGACCAAGATATTTATTTTGATCAATTACTTATTGACCTTACTATCACAAAAAAAAAACTGCTTGCTAACATTAAGCTCATCACTCAATGCACCTACAGTGTTTTCAAAAAGAAATCCAGCTGCTCTTCTGGCCAGTTAAGTGCAAGACCAAACAACTTGATAATAATATATTGAGCATTTGGTTGATACCACTATCAAGGTGATTCATCAAAGCAAAAGTACTGGAAATCCGTTAGCCATCTTAACTTGATCTTAACATACTTCATCAAACATCAGAGATTCCATTAAACATTAATGCCAAATGTCATCCAAACATCCCACAAGATTGGTGTGACCAGCTACTAATAAAATTAATTGAAAGACTGTATGCAGGAGGAGGAAGTCCAAAGGATGTGTACATTGATGAGAAAGAGCTTACTTTAAGTTTAATTTTAAGTTTTAAGTTTAATAATACTTTGTCATGTGAATACAACTAAGTTGATACAAAACAAAAAAGTGCATGACTGGAGAATAATTGGGAGAAACTAAATTCCCATACAAAGAATATTATCTAATATTACACATTCTAAAAACTAAGAGGTGAAATTTAAACGTGGCCCAAAGCTAACCTAATCAAATTAAATCAAATACTTGTCTCTTACAAGTCACCCCTGATTTGAGATTGAGACTAAAAATCATGAAGTAATCCAAAGCAAACCTAATTAAATTACATACTTGTCACTCACAAGCTACATCTGATTTAAAATTGACACTAATAATGTAATAGATAGGACTTAAAACTGCTTAAAGAAGGTGCATGCATGATGTTCGATGGAACACCATTCCAGTCTGTTATGTAGCGATTAAAAAAAGAAAAGCTGAAGGCCATATATATATTTAGCCATGCCAAGCCTAGAATCGGAGCTGCACACTCTCACCGAGCAACTTCGCAAGAGTTTATTTGGGCCAGTTTAATTTGTGTCCAAAACAATTGAGCAGCAGCAGGGAAAACCAAGAGTTTTCGATAGTAAACGTTTGCAAAAAAGAAAAAAAAAAGACGGACATTCTTGAGTCTAACTACTTTGAGATGAAAGCGTAAAGGGATTCAAAGCGGATCAAAAACAAAACAAAACAAAACAAAAACACTGCAAGCGAACAAAGTACGATGCCGGCGAGTGTTTGCTCGAAGAAGGAGAAGGTGGAGAAATTAAACAAGACTAGCTAGTAATTAAAATAGCTTGTAATGATAAAGCTAGGAAAATCGGTATTTATTTTGACATAAATGCCCCTAGAAAAAAAAATAAAGGGTACAAACTCTTCGTTTACAGCAGTCAACAGGAATTGACCGCGGTTCAGAAACAATATAACAACAAACATAAGACTTATTACAAGGAAACAAAGCACAATATGAATAATATTTCTTCGAAGATTCTTGGAGAGGGTGCAGAAATTGGACAGGTAACAAAACTATCTTGTATTAAGCTAGAAAATTTCCTTAGCAGATTTGACATAAATGTCCGTAGAAAAGACAAAAAAGAGGTCCGTACCTGATCGTTTAGAGCAGTCAACAGGAATCACTGAGACAGCAATCACTCGGAATGCGACTGAGCTGAATAATAGAGCCATTTCCCACAAAATCTTTCCTTGGCTTACACAAAACACTTAAGTGCTTTGATGGTTTTACTGTTACTTCCCATGTCTTCCGAAGAACCTTCTTCAATTAATGATTCTCAGTGGCAAAACATCATCCAGATAACAAAGAAAGCGCTTGCCAAACCAAACGAGCATTTCTCTCGCAGACCCGTCCACTTTAAAATTTATCAAAACCAGCCAGCCAGTCAACCCATTTCGCTGTTTTTAACATCCAAACGATGATTCTTACCGGTTCAAACAAACGACATGTTTAAAGACGGCGAAACTTAATTGTTGTTTACAGGCTGCTTTCGACGAAGATCTCTTAAAGACTTGACGAAGTGAAGCGCGCTGGGTTTTGACTGTTTTGGCAGCATTTTGACAACTTAATGTCAGATTTTGAGAAGTGCACATGCACATGCATTTGATCGGATTTTTTATTTTTACTCGAGCTCGAGTCTCCCCCTTTAATGCTTAATTTTACGAGGACTCATTGCGATTACGTGTTGATAAGATAAGGGCAAAAGTTTCTTAACGCTACTGTGAGGAACCAAGGTCGAAAAACAGTCAGCCAAGCCGAGTAAAAACACTCGTTCGCTTGCAAAGAAAACAACGTAACAAAACAAACAAACAATTCAACTACTTCTTTGCGTCCAAAACGAGTACAGATGATTGTTATTTATATCCATTCGAGAGAAAAATACAAGTTTCATTCCTGAACAAAAGTAACAACGATTAAACCAAATGTTAAGCTTCTATTTATTTAATTTACCTCACTGTCCTGTGTTGTAGAGGTTTCTACCACTTGAAAATGCGTAAGCTTCAGTAAAGTAAAAACAAGCATCCGCAAAAATAGCAAACGGTTTGTCCAAAGAAAGAGCTTCTTCCACAGAGTTTGAACTACTCATTCTTCCCATTAATACCGGTGAACTGTTAAGTGACTTTTCTTGGTGAGATGCCGCGGTGAAATGAAAGCCCTTGAAGCGTTGAATTATACTGTTTTCAACCGCACAATCTTTGAAGCTTTTCCTGAGAAAAATCTTCCGTCCTTCCTTTCATCACTTGAAAATTCACCTTCCGGAGTATCTTTTGACAAGTTCTTGATCTTTATGCTTTTTACGCGAAAGACAAACTTCGATCGAAGAAGATGAAGTTGTTTTGCTCAAAATAAAGAAACCAACTGAATGTGAAATTACCAGCCGCAGAAAGCGCGCGAAAAATTTTAACGGCCTCGATTTGGTTTGGGTGTCCCACACTTGGCTTGAGCCTGCGATCCAATCGAAAGCAAGTACCTGGTCAGCGGTCAACTTCAAAAAAACAGCTGACCTCGATGAGGTCTTAACTTGAGCCCGCGATATGGTCACGTTACACTGGTCAGCGGATACCTTGTTTTGACAGGTGTCAATTGGCTATAAAGATGGATGTCCAGTATCAAAGATGTACGCTGTAAAGTAGCTGGTCAGCTGGGCCAGGTGGAGTATGGCCGCCATGTTGGATTATTATGATTATTATTAGGATATTATTAATTATTGGGCGACTCCGTCGTCGTCGTCGTCGTCGTCGTCGTCGTGCGTACGGGCCCACGAGCAATACGCTAGCCATTTTTACCATGAGAAAAGCAGTTGACGGGTTTCTATAGGTATGGGGCTCCGCTTGACGGCCCTTCGGGCCGTCGGAGCTCCGCTATAAAGCGGGGCACTGGAGAAACTATGTCATTCGAGTTTGAGAAACGATTGCTTACGCTTCATTTTCATCAGAGTAGAAATGAAGAAATTTTACATTCCAAATACCAAGTTGTACGAAGACTATTATCTAAACCAAGCTAAGCAAAAAGGGGTAATTTACCGGCTTTCCACGGATCCCGATTTCAGCGGGGATATGGCTTAGGTTCCATATTTAAAGGTTTGTTTCGCTGGGCGATGCCTCATTTACAACAAGGTGCTAAGATACTCGGCAAAAAGGCGTTACAAACCGGTGCCCAAGTGGCTCAAGATATTCTTGATGGAGATCATCTTAACACAGCGCTTGCAAAGCGAAGTAGTGAAGCTATAGATGATCTAGTATCTCAGGCTGGGAGTGGTCAGAAAGCTACAAAAAGAAAAGTGCAGTTTCGTGGTTTACCTACAGGGAAGAAACGTAAAACAGTTGTGTTGAAACAAGACCAAGACGACTTTGAACTTTGGTCGTAAATTGATCTGGGTTGTCTATAAAATACTGGCGCCTACTATCCTTAGTTCATTCTATGACCATGTCTCGAGTAGTAAAGAACAATCGCGGTTTCCATGAAATCTTAACTTGTTGCCCTGAACATCAGCGTCAGTTTCTCCTGGAAACAGCCACTCCACAACAGATGCACGCATTAGTGCAAATTATTTATAATGTGCTTCGTGGAAATATTCCAGTCTCTGAAGAAGATAAGCGTAAAATGATTCCATTCAAGGATGCCATTCTTAATCTTGCTGAGCCAAGTATTCCTTACAAGACAAAGAAGCAAACCCTTGCTCAAGAGGGTGGAGGCTTTATTCAAGATTTGTTGATACCAATATGAAGAGAAAGGTCGATTGGGATAAAGAGGAAGAGAGTGATTATGATGATACTAACACAAGTGAAGAGGAAAGTGATGACGAAGAACCTCGAATTAAAGATGTTTTCGAAGGACTTTCCCAAGCTGTTTCTAGACAACAGGCCTCCGATTTATTACACAGCATGGCGGCTTCCAAGGATATCTTGTTTCGGACACCTCGTGGACAGTTACTTCGAAACCAGCGAATAATACCAGTGACCTACATTTCAGAGCTGGTTGAATATGTGTTACTCCCTTACAACGACGATGTTGCCAAACCCCGCGCCCTCAAAACATTTATAGACGGGTTGGCAGAGTTAGGAATTAATAAACGTTTGATAAAGAACAAGAAAATTTTGGCTAAGCTAATGGAAAAAGAACGAGCCTATCGAGATAAAGACGGCGAGGTTGGTGATGAAGAAATGGTTTCCGAAAGCAGCGATGTTGAAGATGACAGAGAGACCGAAAACTCTGATCTGGAACATGAAGGAAATTCAGACGTTGAATGTTTGAAGTCCAGAGATTTTGCGTCAAGGAAAAGGCTCTTGCTACCATTGAAACGGAGAAAACATCTACCAAACTGCAGTAGTAAAATGCCCAAGATGCTACTGGCATGATGGTTATAAGATTTGTCCGATCTGCGCATGAAAAATTCCTAATTAACATTTAGGCCTCATTAACATTTTGCACCAGTTTTGATAGTTGGTATTTCCTTAAATATTGCTTGCAAAGAGCTGCAAAGTGTACAGATTTCCGAAATTTACCCGCTCTTTCAACTTTTGAAATTGAGTTGTATGCATAGCAAAGGCCTTTGAAGGGTTAGCTTGTATGATAATGAGCAAAAATGTAAACAATGATGTCAGGAAAGTCAAGACATACAAGCCGACTTCCCATTGTAGAAAAAAGTTACACCTACATGTATGATACAATATGATAATTTCCCTACTGTGAAATTGGCCAAGACATTCCTAGTTGCATCACTTCATTGTGTACACATACATCTGCATTCATCAGTACAATTAAAGAGAAATGTTCAGCACCTATATATGTATACATGTATTGTCTACTTACAGTTGAGATGCGCCTGTTTCGCTTGCATAGCTCTTTCTGCTCCTCATTTTTACCACCTTTTATTCTCTGATCTGGAAAGCACATTGCATTGGAACGAAGAAGATGTCCAGGGTTTAATGCAGGATTTAAACGAACACATCCCTGAACTACCACTGCAACAAACAAGATTAAAGCGTGTCCATGTTCTTCTTCGCTGGCTCTGTTGTTTTATCTTGTACTGGCAAGTCATCACCCATGCTAGTGATGCAGCTGTTGAGTGGCTTCTCATATTCCTGGCAAAGTTCCTTCAAACCTTGAGTTATGGATTGAACTCTGAATTTTTTACCAACTTTATGTTGTATTTTCCAACTTCCATTTACATGCTCTACAGAATTTCATGTTTGAAAAGAGATGAATTTGAGAAATTTGTTGTTTGCTCTAAGTGCACAAAACTGTATCATTTGGATGAATGTCTGGAAACAAAGCATGGGACTGTTCTCCCAAAGCGGTGCACCAATGTTATTTTTCCTCTTGGGAGAGCAAAACACTGTGGGAGTAAGCTAGTTGAGAAAGTCATCCTGAAGAATGGGGTCACCAAGTTTTATCCCATCAAAGTCTACTGTTGGAAAAGTCTTGTAAGCCAAATGGAAAACATTCTGGAACGAACAGGTGTGCCCGAGTCATGTGAACAGTGGAGAACAAGGTAGGTTGAAGAGTAAGTTCTCAGTGATGTCTATGATGGAGAGGTTTGGAAAAACTTCAAGTGGAGAGATGGAAGCAAGTTCTTTGATTTAGAACGACGGTATGGACTAATGTTAAATGTAGACTGGTTCCAGCCATTCAAGCGTCGAAGTGACTATTCTGTTGGTGTCATTTACTGTGTGATAATGAACTTGCCACGTTCTGAGAGATTTCAATTTGAGAATGTCATCTTGGGGGGGGGGGGGGGGGATTATCCCATCTCTAGACAATGAACCGAAGTTAGAAACCTTCTTGAGGCCATGCGTGAATGAACTTAATGGGTTGTGGAAAGGAGTTTTGATTTCTACAAGTCTCTCTCCAGTGCCACTGAAAGTGTTTGCTGCTCTCATTTGTGTCGCTGCTGACATTCCTGCAACACGTAAAGTCTGTGGCTTTGTTGGACACTCTGCTTACAGAGCATGTTCCAAGTGTTTCAAGTATTTCCCTGGAGGGTTTGGGGAAAAAAAGATTTTTCGGGATTTCATGACCGCCTTTCATGGCCAAAGAGAGATGGCTTAGATCATAAGAGGAACTGTCAAAAGGTCAAGATGTCAAAGAGCCAAGCAGAATATGGCAGAATTTCTCGCATGCTAGGAGTTCATTACAGCGCATTATGTGAACTGGAGTATTTTGAATGTGTTAGGTTTCATGTTGTTGATCCTATGCACAATTTGTTTCTTGGAACTGCAAAGTATGTTTTTAAGCTTTGGGCTGAAAATGTTTTCAGTAAGGAAGAATTTAAGAAACTTTCTCAAAAAATTGAGGAACTTAATTCAGCAGCATCAATTGGTAGAATTCCCCGTAAAATCGGATCCAATTATGGGAATTACACGGCTGAAGAGTGGAAAAATTGGACACTAATATTTTCTATGTATGCCTTGTATGGAATTCTCCCAGACAATCATTTACGAGTCTGGGAACGATTTGTTTTGGCTTGCAGGATCCTCTGCCAGCCAGTTATTACTAAACAGGACATATTAAGAGCTGATGCTCTCCTTTTGAATTTCTGCATTGGATTGGAGAATTTATATGGGAAGAAATGTTTGACTTGCAACATGCATCTACACTGTCACCTCAGTGATGTACTAATGGACTATGGACCTGTATTTGGCTTTTGGCTGTTTTCTTTTGAACGATACAATGGACAAATGGGATCCACAATAACAAACAATCGTTCCGTGGAAATTCAGTTTATGCGGGACTTTTTGAAACAACGCTCCCTAATGCCATGTGCAGAAAATTTGCCCAACATCTATGGAGAGGAATTTTTGCCCATTTTCAAGAAGTGGGATGAAAAACAAAAGGATGCTACAACAGAACAGCAACTGCAGCAGTATTATTTGTTATCTCGGGTGTCCAGCTTTATCAGAGTACCATGGTACAACAACACTAACATTAAAGTCCCTGCTTCCTTCCAAGAAGATATGCTATCATCAGAGGAAGTTACTGCCTTGCTGTCTGTTTATTGTGCTATGTATCCAGAAGACAACGCTATAAGCATTTCCAGTCTCCATGTAACCATAAAGAAGTTTTCTTCTATTTGTGTTGGTGTAGAGAAGTATTGCTCCAAAGCTGAGTGCAGATCTTTAAGAAGTGCCAGAGTTCTTGCTTCATGGAATGGTGGTAATGGACAGATATCTGCATCTTCCCCATTGTCTCCTGGACTTGTAGATTACTACATATGCCACAAATTAACTGTTGATGGTGTGGATAGAGAACATTATTTCGCTTTTGTACGTTGGTTTAAGAAACATCCCCAGACCCAATGTCTGGGAAATTTCAACACCCTCTGTGTTTGAGATGCAATCAACTTTGAACCAAGATTGTCAAATTCTTTTTTACCAGTTCACAGGATCCACAGTCTCTTCACTGGTGGTTTTCTTCATCTTGACAATGTTAAGCTCATGGCAGTTTGCCCGATACCACGACGTGCCAGTATTTTACACTGAATGTTATTCTTAACCTGAATTTAAGTATTGACAGAGTGTATTACTCTATCCACAAATGTTGTTCAATGTTGATATTCTGCAAAATTTCAGATTAGAGGACATTAATCCTGAAAAGCAAAAAGTAGCAAAAGAAACTTTCATCCTAAAGTTAACAAACTGTTTGCGTCGTTCTGGATTAAGTTGATCAGCTTTCAAACAACCGGGCCCAGTATTCTTTGATTGCACTCACATGATAAGACAGCCATGTTGGTACCAAAACAACAGAAAAATGTAGCTCAAGGTTTGCATAATAATAGAGTCAAATTCCCAAAAGACTTTTTTCCCCAAAGGCTATTGTTCTTTCCATCAACATGGCCGTGTTGAGATCAGGTGCAATCAAAGAATTACATTATGTAAATAGGAAGTCCTTAATGTAAGCTTTTTCCTCCCACATAATTTTGTACATAGCCAGAGCATGAATATGCTTTTTGACAGTGAGAAAAAAAATGAAGATTTGAATGCTTCTTTTCCTAATGTTTTTTGTTGTTGCCTCTCCCCTTTCTGGATACGATTACAAAAAGCCATGTCGTACCCGGAAGTGATGTCATAACTTATTAATTTGCTGTCAGAGTAATAACGAGGGAACCGCCCGGCCAGACAGGTGAACTACACTGTATGTCTTATTGTGACCATAACAGTCATCACGACGTCCTTTCAAATTAAACATTTTAAAAGAATTCTAAACACATTAGTTACTTCTGATGATGAAATACAATACTATATAGTGTGTACAGTAGAGGGATACTCCTGAAAGCATCTCTAAGGCTACCCACACACCAGAAAGCATGTTCATGTTCTGTTCTGGTGAGTCATGGAGTAAAAGTGTGATACAATTTCATTTTCAAACAGAAAATTTCTCTGGGTGGAACTGTTGAAAGTCGAATTATCGCTTGTCCTAGGTTAGCTGGGGCAAAATCCTATAAGTTTACCATAGATGTATGTGAAACCACAGTCTGCTTGTTGTAAATGCGTTTTCGAGACTTCTAGAAAAGGTTCATGCTTTGAAGCGTTTTTCTTTGGAGGAAGCAATTATGCCCGAAAAGGTTTGGAACTTTAATTTGAGAAACCAAAAGTCTTGAGAACTTTTCAAACACGAAAGTCGTTTTTGCTTTAAAAGTAACTTAAGTTGAACTTAAATATTATGTAAATTTCTAAACAGATTTAATGTCATATTCAAGGTCACTAAAACAGTCTAAAACCATGACTAAATTTCTCAAGTCATTTAATGCATATTTATGACTTCTTAAACAGAGCTTAAATTATGACATGAATTTAAGATACATTTACGTAATTTTAAATTATCATTAAATGTCAGTACCTATTTAAGACAGATTTAGTATACTAAAACTTGACTTAAATTAACGTCTTTGATTTAATGATAGTTTAATGTTGCTTAAACGCTTTTTAAATGCGGCGTTTCACCCAGTGAAAAGCACTCATGCTGTGTAGACAAAATAACTGGTCTCGCGATCCTCGTGCGATCCTCGTGCTGTTTGCGTTTTTGTCTCCTCAAAAACCTTTCACTTTTTTTACAATACATTTCAGTTGTCAATCATCTAAACACTAAATGTGGCATCCGGTTGTAACGCTAGACAGTTACGAAAGTTCCGGTCATTATTACGTCCCACGTACGATACACTACGGTTGTAACAACGGGTCATCACGTGCTCTCAACGTTAATTTCCCTGCTATCAACGGCAAGCAATACTCGCCTCTTGATGAATGTTACTGCGCAGCAAACTTGGTAGAAACCTTGAAGATACTTTTTTATTTTGGGGGTTAAAGTTTTAAAGACAAAGACAAAGAGAACAGCAGCAGCAGGGAAGCTGTTCCAGAAGAGCAGTTCTTGGCTTCCTCTCGGAACTGGCTGGACTACTTAACGTGCGCTGAGCAGTGCCCCTCCCTCGACCAGCTGCACGATATAGTTATGTGAAGATGGAAATCCACTATATAAATATGCCACGTCCTTTTTTACCCTTTACGAGTCATTAATTACGCAGGACCCCTATTGATACCAGCCCAGTGCTGAAAGAACCAACCTGCCTAAATAGAAATGACTTGACCAGTCCGGGCCATGGCCATTTCTGGATACTTGATGACGTCACCAATAATCGGTGCTGTTGTGCGACCTCGAGGAAACTCATTCATGGCCCTAGCGACTTTGTTCCCTAACCATATCCCATGAAACCTTGCAAAATCACAGAGGACAAGCAAGTCAAAACAACAAGCAAAGAGTATGGCGGCAAACGCGGTGACGAGACAGAAAAATTCAGATGAAAAGTCGGGCGAAGGTGCTTGCTGCGAAGGGCTCGATTGAGGAATAACCTCGCTTTCGTTGAAGTTTTCAGGTATGTAACATTGTCACATTTTTTTTGAGTCCTGTAATTGTGTGACTGTAATTATGTGATATGTCTTTCGTTAAAATTGCCTGCCTCTGACTGTATGTTGTAAAACACAAGAGCATAGAAAATTAAAGTAAACACAAGAAAATAATGCCTGTCACACTGGTCACACAAGATTTTTTTCCTTTTCTTTTTTCTCTACAGTCCAGTTGTGTAACTTCAGGGATGGCGTAGTGGTGATACAGGCCAGTCGCCTTCCACCAATGTGGCCCGGGTATGATTCCCGGACTTGGCATCATATGTGGGTTGAGTTTGTTGTTGGTTCTCTACGCTGCTCCGAGAGGTTTTTCTTCTGCCATTAATCCAGTTTTCTCCTCTCCTCAAAAATCAAAATTTCCAAATTCCAATTCGATCCGGATGCAGGACCTCCCTGAAAACCACTTCGTTGAATCGTGTGTAATGGGTAAATATCATGATAATTATTATTGTAACAGATGAATAATTTCATTTTTAAAATATCATCCCTTTTATTCATGTACTACCATTTGTATGCATATACTGTACAAACAGTGCATGACTGTATTTCATTCAAAATGTTTCAAATTTACCTGGTGTAATTACCAAGAAAAATTACTAAGTAGGCTCAGATATAAATAGTAATTATAATAAATGTAAATCGTGTGTGCAAAAGATATTTAATGTGCTCTGTATTATTATTAAAAAAAATAACTTTATTAAAGTCTCAAATCTTTCTAGCCGAGCCCAGATGCTCTAATAATTGGGGAGACTAAATCAAATCAAATCTAAATAAAGTAGAATCAAATCAATATTTTGTAATAAGGTATTTCTAATATGATGTAGTTATTATTCTGACATAGTTGAATTGATTGTTTTAATTGTTACAACTGGAGGCACAAACAATAACTCTGGCAACTGATATTATTGTATAAGACAACGTCTTCTAGATTGAGTATTGTTTTCAACGTCCCTTGCTTCATACCCCAGTACTCTAGCTAGGCTTGGATCTAGACTGACACTTTCTGGTTTTTTATTAAGTGGTTCAACACCAAGGAATTCTGTGTTCCCGAGGTCCGTTGTAGTTGCCCCATCATACTTGTGGTCTACTTGTGCAGGTCGAAGTAGACCCAAATTGTATGTATCCAGAATAGACAGAACAGTGTCCGAGCCACGTACAAATCGTTGTCCGTTCTGTTGGTCATTTATTATGAGTACTTCTGCTTTTGTCATGGTATGAAGCTTCAGGCCTTTACAACGCATTCCAGAGGCTCTACGAGACGTCCAGGTCCTCAGCAAATAGCAGAGATAGACGTGCACTTTAGAAGATGTCAAAGGATAACAGATCGGTAGGGTTTATCCCGATTTCCACGATCTTACACATCTCTCGTCCCTATTGCTCTCAGAGCGCGTTATTTGGTTCACTCTGATTTATTTTGTTTTCTTTTAACCCAAAATAGGGAAATCAACGGCGAACCGACACTAACATCCAGGCCAAGCTCTTCCCAGTAGTTGTCCAGAAACAAACAGGCTGGCGGAGGAGATTATATTCCTGCGACGTTCTGGATTGAAGAACCACAGCGTTACAAAGAATTTGTGCTGCAAAGAATCCGCGCTACACTTCCAGAATGCGAGAATGTAGAGGACATGCATGCTGAATGTTTGAAATAAATGAATGTTTTAAATTACGTGTAGTCTTTATTAGCGAGTTTTCTTTCGGCTTAATGTCGCGTTATAACATGGCCGCCACACAAAGAAAATTATTTTGCTTCTTCTTGTTTGCAGTACCTCTCGGCCAAATTTACTTGTTTTGGTTTTGATCTCAACCAATCACAAAGCTCGAAACCGGTATCCAGAAATGGTTATGGCCCGGCCTGTTGAGTTGACCATCGTTTTCCCAAGATGAGTGAACCGCTCTGGCTATTCTGCCTAATTAGGTGAGGTGAGCGGTTAATCGTGTTTAGGATTTTTCGTCCATCTTGACTACTTCTGGGCTGGCGCTCTTCGGGGGCACTGAGACATCTGTATTCTTGAAGGTGATATTTAAACCAACCAGGTGTGCAGCTGCACGTACTTGCTGTAGGTGTGAGTTTCGGGAACTTTTAAAGATCCTTCCTGCAATTTAGAGTGTCAAATGTGAAGAAGAGTGCCGAGGTAATGCTCTTTGTTTGGTCACATCACCCAGACAATAACTAAGTGAAAAATAGGTACCCATAGGGTACTTGTGCAGGCTACCATTTAGAAATGAGAAAGGTTTAATTTCGCTGTTACTTCGTAATTTATGCTTCAAGTTATCAGAGGTTAGGGACGGACTATTAGAAAAAACCGAGGGGGAGGGGGGGGGGGGTAAAATTTTTCGATGCATGAATTTTCTTTGAAGCCCACTTGTCTTCAGGATTTTATTTCTTGTGCATGAACATTTTTTTAGGTACCCCTGCTTGCAGGATTTTTTGAGTCTCTGAGCGTTTACTTGGGCTACTTTTGTGATGCAGAAGTTGAACGCACGCTTTCTGATTCCAGAAAACTATCCAGTTCTTCGGGGGCACTGAGACATCTATATTCTTGAAGTTGATATTCAAACTAACCAGATGTGCAACTGCACGTCCTTGCTGTGTGTGTGACACTTCAGAACTCGAAAACACAAGGCGGATCGATATTTCCGGGTATGTGACATGTTTCTCAGAAGTAATCCAAATGTCACGCGTAGTAAAATAAATCGAAATTCGCATTGTTCTACTTTCAAAACAATGCGTGCTACTTAGCTGAAAACAGGCCAGCAGATGTTATCTTTAAAATGCCATTTACCTGATGAAGGTAAAAAAATCTAAAGGTTTACTATTAGTTTTTTTCCTGACGTCACGTGAAAACCGTGAAAACCAAAAATTCGCAAACTAGTTTCTAAAGTATAAAACTGTCACAGTGATCGAGTTGTGATATCTTACTGATCGATTTGCCGATAAGAAGAGCATGTGCGGTGCTTCCAACCTTTTCTTAAATTCGGTAAACCTTTTCACGAGGAGAAATTCCACTGGATTAAATTCTTCCCAACTTTGCAAAGATATGTGCGGGAAAATTTATTCAGGTCGATCGAAGGTGTGACATGTGCAGATTTTCTCACATGAGGATATTTTCCTGGACGAGTCGAGAGGAGGTGCTTACCATTTGTCAGAAAAATCCGGAAGGAATGACCGTTGAATAATGGTAAGCGATTTTCCGAATTTACCGACCAACCAGATGAGATTGGCCCTTACCATTTACTGCAAGGCGTTCCGTCAAGCGCACTCACTCGTTTTGGCACAAAAGGGCCTGGAAACGTAAAGATTCGCTGAAATGATAAGGAATTTTCCGAAATTCTATTCCGAACGGAGAAAGAGGACTACCTCTGGAGGTTGTCCACAATTTCCGGAAAGACCATTTGACTTGAAACGAAAATTTCCGGATTTTTCTGACAAATTGTAAGCACCCCTTGTTTTTCTTTAGAAATCTACATCAAATAGGCCTTTCTGAGGCTACCAGAATGTATAATTATCTGTAAACGAATATTTGGAGGACAAGATGTAAAAGAAACCCAAACTTATGTAGTGTTTGTTTACTGACAGCTAAGTTCAGTGAAGTGTGACAGGAAACACTCTCGGTAGTACAAGCGCTGGCCTCATGTAAATAATTTTCCCTCTCCAACGTACCTCAACATATTACCGATCTTAACATGCCCTTTAAAAGCTGAAAGAGGGTAAATTTATTTGCGAGCGACGACCTTGAAGTCAAATGAAGGTAAACAGGGAAAAAATTACTCACCGCTTTGTTTATTCGTCACACAGGTCAGAAGTAAACAAAACCTTCAAAAAATACGACGTTTAATACAAATTTTAAAGCGAAGATAGTAAACATTGATCAGCAAACGATGATGTGATGGTCCTGACATTCTACTGACTTCAAGTGAGTCGGAAAGATGGACTCAGCTCGCTGCATTAACTTCACCGATGAGGATACTTCACAAATTAATGTGATCAAGTAAACTGAAGCCACTCTAGGGGCAAAAAGGCCACAAAGGTAGTGGGCATTACCCCTTAACCCCTTGCAGACGGGTGTACCAAATATCGTTCCAAATGGAGCGATGCTTTGAAAATCTAAAACTTTCTCAAATCCCTTACTGTGGTTGAAATGAACCTTTTTTTTGCCAAATGATCAGTTCGTTAGACTTAATCACCCCGTCAACTGACCAAACCTCCCAATTTTCATGGAATATGAGCATTTATTTTGTTGCAAAACTAAAAAACGCCCTTGGACAGCACAGAAAATACGTTACTTTGTCTTGAAGTTTCTAATACAAAAATTCCTCTTGAAGCGAAAAGTCTACATTTGCAGCAAACTTCGTCTCCACGTCTTCCAATTCGTTCCACTTTTTCCTGCTCAATTCTTTAGCGCGACGTGGTTAACGCTATTTGATTTCAGTTGCTCTCACTGTCTGTAATTTTCACGTTTGTGACCCAAAGGAATTCTGCGATACCCTTACCTAACAGCAGCATGGAACTCCGCCAATTTCCATTTCACATATTTTTTAGAACCCTGTGGAGCCACCCGGTCCTGCTGACAAAATATTGCACCGATTGCATTATTTACATTGCATTATTTGCATTTCATTAGTCAAAACTCGCCAAAATTGCCATGCCAGGTACCGGAATCCACTCACAAAACGGCTAAAGACACAACTTCACTCCGTGAATTGCCATCACGCGCTCGAAGACGTTGAGCGGCTCACTTCGTGTGAAATTGCTTCTCACCTCTGTTTTCTTTCAAAGGATTTCCTCTACCCATGAACCCATCTTTATGACGCCAGGCTGGGGGCTTCTGAGGTGAGAAATGGCTCGAGAAACACACTTATAAATCAAATACCTACCGAATTGTTAGCTGCAGTTCATCGCTTAAAACAAGCGACAGCTGGCGTGACATGCGTGACAGGAAAGATAAGAGACATCGTTCTTCTGGACAAGCAAAATCTCCGTGGCAACCCCTTATATGGGATAACTAGACCGATTTGCCCTCCTACCCTCCGAAAATTGCAAAAAAAGACGTACAAAACGTCCGCCGACAAAGGGTTAAATCTACCAAAGCAAAGATTGAGCCCAGCCTTGGACAGCTGTTTCGGCCTTGTTAGGCCTCATCAGCATGGCATAGCTAATGCTCATGCTAAAGTACCCACATATCAATAAAACAAGCAATGAAAACGTAAAGCTTGTGGGATGTGGCTGGAGTGACAAGGATACTTCACAAATTAATGTCATTAAGTAAACTGAAGCCACAAGTAAGCTGAAGTCCAATCTTTGCTTGGTAGATTTAAGGGGTAATGCCACAAGCTTTACGTTGTCATTAACTTCACCGCCTGATAAGCTTGAATTTCCATACGCTTCGATCGATTACACTTCTGTATACGTGGAATTTCTCATGAAGTCAAGCCTTGAAAAGATTTTTCCTCGTTGTAGATGCGTTGATGCATTTCTACCCCTTTTCTTTGCTTTCTTGATTAGACTGAATGACCATTTTCGCGCAGAGTGTTCAAACATCGCTTTTGATGGTCGATGCCATACAAGCGAAAACAATAAAAAAGAAAAGATGCTCTTGGGGCCTGGATTCGACTACATTCGACAGTAAGAATGATGTAATCCTTTTGTGTGTGACTGGTCAAGGCCGTAGCTAGAATTTTTTGTCTGGAAGGGGGGGGGGGGGGGGGGGTGGTAAAGGAAGCCAAGCGCCGCAGGCAAAAGCCATTACGGGGCTCTGAGCTGGGGCAAATCTTGAGACTCGGAAATGCTACTTTATAGATATTTCGTCAAAATTAAATGTTATTTAGTCCAAGGTTTGTAAGTTAATGATATATCGCTCAATTTAAAGAATAGTAATGACTGGCTTACACGGACTACCCTCGTAATTTGCGGTAGCCTATCGGCAACGGCTGCTTTTAATTTGTAATAAAATGTCTATGACACAACATTTTTCATTAGCTTCTTCGAAAGACCTTTGAAAATGATGAAGAACGGCGTTTATTTTATTGTGATAGCGCTCTTGGTTAGCCAGTTATTCAAGATTTTGATTTATGCAAATTAGAGGACTTGTAACGTCACAAGGTGGATACAAAATAAAGTAAAATAACAAAATATGGAATATCTGTGCAAATACTAAGTCTACAGGGTTGATGTGCTGCCAGAACTACACATTGTGATAGTGGTTATGATGTCACCATAGCAACATACTCGTTACCAGACCTCTACCTTACCAAAGGATGAAATCAGAGTTTCCCTCCCCAAGAAGTACTATTTGCTCTTGATGTTCATTCAGTGGGTGCGAGCGATTATGGAAACTACACAGCACAATAATAGGAAAGTCTGTTAGACCCTGGAGCAATAAATAAGGTATTTTTCATTTGGGAAGGTAGAGGTCTGGTAACGAGTATGTTGCTAAGGTGACATCATAACCACTATCACAATGTGTAGTTCTGGCAGCACATCAACCCTGCAAAATTGCAACCCTGTAGACTTATTATTTGCACAGATATTCCATATTTTGTGATTTTACTTCATTTTGCATTTAAACTAGTTAAAACGCCGTTTTCTCGAGTCACCTTGGCTAAATCCCCCTTATCGCAAATAAGGTCACATATCCACGACTTCTTCACAGTTGTACTTTGATTTTTCCTAATGCTTGTTTAAGGTCACGCACTGATGGATGGTATGTAGTGACAAACATGGCAATATTTTCTTGTGAGTTTTTTTGCCTTGCTGGAATGCCAACTTTCTATTGGCTAAGTTCACTCCTGTTTCCTGTTATTGATCGCTCTATACGAATTGTTTAGATAGCCATGTGCTCTTAGGCGCGATTTGAAGTTAGAGAGGCACTAGTCAAATATTGTTTAAGAAGAGTCTGTTATAAGAGGTCTCATTGCTTCTCCTTTAATAAAACCATGACACCTGGTGAGTGACACGACGTGAAGTGTGTATATAGAGCGTTTTCATTCACGTGACCACCGGCTATATTGGTTTACTAAAACAAAAGAAAGTATTTGCATAAAAATATAGTTCAATTCCCAGAGGTTTAGTTTGGGACATCAACATGGCCATTGTTCCTTTGTTTTGGGACACCAACATGGCCGACGTGACGTCATGTGAAAACACTCTATTGAAGTCGGTTTATAGTGGGTCTTGATGTCCAGGATATATTCATTGTCAAATCCATCTTTTTGTAGTAAAACAACTGTCGTAAATGGTTTGAACCCAGGAGTCATATCATAACTAAGTGAAGCACGATCGTCCGGGTTAGTGTAGTCCTGAGAAGGACTGTTTGTGGTGACATTGACTGACGTTTCGACAGCCTGAGCGGAAGTCATCATCAGAGTCAAGTGATTGGGGTAACGTCAGGAGATGGTATAAGTACTCTGGTCGTTGATGTGATTGGTCAACGAAGTCGTGATGTTATTGGTTGTCTGTCAGTTAAGCCGTGATGTTATTGGCTGTGAAGACTGTAAACCGTGGTTGGTGCGTTTCGATCCGTCTTTTGTTAGTCAAATGTTCGTAGGTGTATTGTTAGTCAAATTAGTCGGTGTGTCTATTGTTTGTCTGTTGTTGATATCGTCAATAAGTCTTTTGTAAGGTGCAGGAAGCTGTTGACAACGGTTCAGTGGTGTCTGTTCTAAGTTAGTAAACCAACTTTCCAGTGCGATCCGTTGGTGGTAGTTAGTACAGTAGGTAATGCATTTAGCAGAGTCCCAGTCGATTGTGTGGTTTGTCAGTAAATGGTGCTCAGCAATGTTATTGTTGATGTCACCATTTCTCGTCGCTCGTTTGTGTTCAGTCAGTCTTACGTTCAAATTTCTGCCAGTCTCACCGATATAAGTGGCCTGACAGTCGCAGCATTCGATCTTGTAAACTGCTCCCTGTCTGTCCTTTGGTTCGTCGTTGTCCTTAACGTTCGTCAATAATTGTCGTAAAGTTGTGATGGGTCTGTGAGCGACACGGATATCGTAAGGTTGGAGTATCCGTGTAATGGTCTCAGAAGTTCCTTTGATGTATGGTATAGTCGCTGTAGTGACTGGTGTCGGGTTAGCGTTCGTAGCGTTTGGTTCTGTCCTGTAAGTGTTGCGCCTAACAAAGTCGCGGTTGTAGTTGTTCTTACTGAAAACGTTGTCTAAGTATTTGCGTTCGTCTGCTAAACTGTCGCTCGAGTCGCAAACTAGTTGCGCTCGTCTCGTTAAGGTCCGTATTGTCGTTGCTTTGTGTGAAGTAGGGTTGTAAGATGATTCGTCAAGTAGTCTGTCAGTGTGTGTGGGTTTTCTGTAAACTGTCGTCTGTAGTTTGTTGTTGTCACGGCTAACAAGGCAGTCTAGAAAAGGTATCTTACCATTTTCCTCAATCTCCTTGGTAAACTGTATGTGGGCGTTCTGTCTGTTGAGGTGTTTGTGAAAATCGTCGATTTCGTCTTTGTGTACAGCTGTGAAAGTGTCGTCGACGTAACGTAGCCAGAGCGGTAGCGTTCGTTCGTAAGTCGCAAGGGCTTGTTCCTCGATGTTTTGCATGACGATCTCTGCTACAACAACGGAAACTGGTGAGCCCATAGCTGTCCCGTGCAATTGTTTGTAGTGTTTGCTGTTGTACTGAAAGTAGGTAAACGTAAGGCAAAGGTTCAGTAAGTCCATTAAGTCGTCTGTTGGTAGTGGCAGTTGTAACGTGGAGTTCTTGATGGCGGTCTCAGTACAATCTAGAGCCAGTTGGAGTGGAATACTGGTGAACAGTGATTTCACATCAAAAGACACTAGTTTGTGGTCGTCAGGTACTTGTGCTGTCTTAATGGCGTCAATAAAGTTTTCAGTCGACTGTAGTTTGTGTCGTGACTCGTCAGTCAGTGGTTTCAGTATAGTAGTCAGGTATTTAGACAGTTGGTAAGTCGGCGAACCACAGAACGAGACTATGGGTCGCATAGGTATGTTAGGTTTGTGTAGTTTGGGCAGTCCGTAAAGTTTCGGTGGCTGTGGCACGTGGCACCTCAGTCTGTTGTAGCGTCGAATGTCAATAACGTCAGCTTTCTTAGGTGAAAGTAGTTTGCCGTTGAGTTTTCGTTGAAGTGCTGGCGTCGGGTCTCATCATCACGACTTCGTTGACCAATCACATCAACGACCAGAGTACTTATACCATCTCCTGACGTTACCCCAATCACTTGACTCTGATGATGACTTCCGCTCAGGTTGTCGAAACGTCAGTCAATGTCACCACAAACAGTCCTTCTCAGGACTACACTAACCCGGACGATCGTGCTTCACTTAGTTATGATATGACTCCTGGGTTCAAACCATTTACGATTTTACGTTCACTTGGACGACAGAGCGA
The DNA here is from genome assembly GCA_016490735.1 of Pachyseris speciosa. NCBI lineage: Eukaryota > Metazoa > Cnidaria > Anthozoa > Scleractinia > Pachyseridae > Pachyseris > Pachyseris speciosa. Next base: position 126,476 of record JAEMWC010000729.1, read on the forward strand.
ATGGCTTGCTAACGATTACATCAGTTACGCAAGCAACGTCAGACGAATACGATAACAACTCTGGTTCAACCACCGCTGCAAAGATCTTGGCCTTGTTCCGGCTGGACTTCGACTTAAGTCCCCGTTGAACACACAAGAGGCTATCCAGATCGTCAAAGCCACCTGCAGACGACTGATCCGAGCGCGGATTAACGACTGTCACAGAAGACTGAACCGTTACAACGACAAACTACAGAAACGATTTGACCAACTAAAACAACTTGTACCGACTAACTGATTTGACGTTGTACGAAACATTGCCGACCAACGAGCTAAGAAAACAACTGAACAATGCCACACTAAGACACAACTAAAACTAACTCGACTACAACGTACTAAAGACAAAAAACGACACAAAACAGACGCTAACTGGGTCAGGAATATCTCTTCCCGTCCCTTAGACAAGACTGAAACTCAGGTACTCTCTTACGGACTTAAACACTCAGTGACGCCTAAACGTATACCGACCGAGGACATTGTATCTAGTGTTGAGGCGGCTCTGTCTCGTCAAAGAGAACTATCAGAACCGACCAAGGATAACATCAGAAGTAGAATAGCTTCTACTATACAATCAGCCTCTCTCACAGACAATAACCTGACTGGAGACGAACGACAAGCACTTAAACGACTGAAAAACGACAATGACATTGTTATACTTCCCGCTGACAAAGGACGTGTTACTGTTGTTATGGACAAGAAAGACTATCACGACAAAATGGACGCACTTGTCAACGAGAAACAGACTTACGAACTACTTAAACGAGACCCGACGCCAGCGCTTCAACGAAAACTCAACGGCAAATTACTTTCACTTAAGAAAGCTGACGTTATTGACATTCGACGCTACAACAGACTGAGGTGCCACGTGCCACAGCCACCGAAACTTTACGGACTGCCCAAACTACACAAACCTAACATACCTATGCGACCCATAGTCTCGTTCTGTGGTTCGCCGACTTACCAACTGTCTAAATACCTGACTACTATGCTGAAACCACTGACTGACGAGTCACGACACAAACTACAGTCGACTGAAAACTTTATTGACGCCATTAAGACAGCACAAGTACCTGACGACCACAAACTAGTGTCTTTTGATGTGAAATCACTGTTCACCAGTATTCCACTCCAACTGGCTCTAGATTGTACTGAGACCGCCATCAAGAACTCCACGTTACAACTGCCACTATCAACAGACGACTTAATGGACTTACTGAACCTTTGCCTTACGTTTACCTACTTTCAGTACAACAGCAAACACTACAAACAATTGCACGGGACAGCTATGGGCTCACCAGTTTCCGTTGTTGTAGCAGAGATCGTCATGCAAAACATCGAGGAACAAGCCCTTGCGACTTACGAACGAACGCTACCGCTCTGGCTACGTTACGTCGACGACACTTTCACAGCTGTACACAAAGACGAAATCGACGATTTTCACGAACACCTCAACAGACAGAACGCCCACATACAGTTTACCAAGGAGATTGAGGAAAATGGTAAGATACCTTTTCTAGACTGCCTTGTTAGCCGTGACAACAACAAACTACAGACGACAGTTTACAGAAAACCCACACACACTGACAGACTACTTGACGAATCATCTTACAACCCTACTTCACACAAAGCAACGACAATACGGACCTTAACGAGACGAGCGCAACTAGTTTGCGACTCGAGCGACAGTTTAGCAGACGAACGCAAATACTTAGACAACGTTTTCAGTAAGAACAACTACAACCGCGACTTTGTTAGGCGCAACACTTACAGGACAGAACCAAACGCTACGAACGCTAACCCGACACCAGTCACTACAGCGACTATACCATACATCAAAGGAACTTCTGAGACCATTACACGGATACTCCAACCTTACGATATCCGTGTCGCTCACAGACCCATCACAACTTTACGACAATTATTGACGAACGTTAAGGACAACGACGAACCAAAGGACAGGCAGGGAGCAGTTTACAAGATCGAATGCTGCGACTGTCAGGCCACTTATATCGGTGAGACTGGCAGAAATTTGAACGTAAGACTGACTGAACACAAACGAGCGACGAGAAATGGTGACATCAACAATAACATTGCTGAGCACCATTTACTGACAAACCACACAATCGACTGGGACTCTGCTAAATGCATTACCTACTGTACTAACTACCACCAACGGATCGCACTGGAAAGTTGGTTTACTAACTTAGAACAGACACCACTGAACCGTTGTCAACAGCTTCCCGCACCTTACAAACGACTTATTGACGATATCAACAACAGACAAACAATAGACACACCGACTAATTTGACTAACAATACACCTACGAACATTTGACTAACAAAAGACGGATCGAAACGCACCAACCACGGTTTACAGTCTTCACAGCCAATAACATCACGGCTTAACTGACAGACAACCAATAACATCACGACTTCGTTGACCAATCAAATCAACGACCAGAGTACTTGTACCATCTCCTAACGTTACCCCAATCACTTGACTCTGATGATGACTTCCGCTCAGGCTGTCGAAACGTCAGTCAATGTCACCACAAACAGTCCTTCTCAGGACTACACTAACCCGGACGATCGTGCTTCACTTTGGGAAAGTTACTTCGTTCTCTGAGATTTCAGCTGAAATTTGTTGGCCTGTTCAATAAACAGACAAATGTCTTGTTTTTCATAATCCCAAAGGGAGAAACGTCATCGATGTAACGTCTCCATTCTCTTGGCTTGATATTCCTTTGGCGAAAAGGCTTTGTTTCAATTTTTGCCCTGAAGATGTTGGCTAAAGCACCTGTTATTTTTGTAGCCTTGGCAGTTCCGTGAGTTTGGAGATTATTATCGCCCCGCATTAAATCCTCACTCTTTCCAGGTTTCTCTCACATGGAAAACTGTGGGGAGATGTTGACAGTCTATTGTCTTTGAACATTTCTTCTCTTTTGTTTGTTGAGCGAAGCTGTTGTGAAAATTTTCAAGGTAATATCAGTAAAGTTTAAACTATCTGCCCAACACTCCAGCAAGAGAGGACGCTAACAGAATTGTTTCAAGATGTTTGGGGGGGGGGGGGGGGGGGTGGGGGGGGGGTGGAGACAACTTCCCCCCTTGCCCCTACGCTAGCTACGGCCTTGCTGGTCTCCTTACTCCCAAGGGACGTCACGTGATGTGTGTATCGATGATGATAGTGTGAGCTACGACAGGTAGCCCACACAAACGTTAATGCCGAGATAACGATTCCGCCTCGGCTCAGGCCTGTCGTGATCTCAAGTATGATCGGTCATGATCTCAAATATGATCGACGGTCGGCGGGTGCCTATAGTCCTAAATGGAATACAGTTTTTGAAAGAGAACTAAAAATAACTAATATCCTTTTATTTTCTTTTTTTTACTTTATTTTGTTTTATTTATTTATTTACTTTATTTTATTTTTTGTTTTCACCAGTTCATCAAATGGCTGGACACTGTTTCCGTCACCCGGAACTTGCTGTGCAGAGGTTAACACTGTGTGAATCCAGCCATGGAAAACAACAAATGAATAAAGGGGATTAGCTTCTAAAGAAACTGTGGTGTTGCGTCGGTGGGGGAGTGAAACACGAGAATTTGGTTTATCAAAGGAGTTGATAATGCAAATTAATCACCGTACAGGGATTTGATTAGCTGACGTTTCGAGCGTTGGCCCTTCGTCGGAGGGAATCCCTTCGCTCCGACAGAGTACCCTTCCAACACGTGCATTTTCTTTCAAATCGACACCAAATTTTATTTTCATCATCATCATCATCATCATCATCATCATTATTATTATTATTATTATTATTATTATGCAGCAGTTACAAGTTTTGTATGCTATATGCTGTTAAAATAGTAAAATAGTATGACGGAGCGCTTGAGCGTAGCCCGTTAACTATAGTGAAAACTTAGTACAAAGCTGTAAATTTAAAATTTAAAATATATATAAAAGTTAGCACTATAAATATTTCTCCGAAAGAAAAAAATAATGGATAAACACTTTAGGAAATCTAGAATCTAAAATGGTAATTATAAAATCTTAAAAATTCTCTCTATGCAAGATCATCATTTCCTCCAACAATATCCAGTGCCTTATCTAATGCCTCTCTCATGTTAGTGTAAACCTGACCCGCGTCTACACTAAACTGGTGATTTACACGTCTTGCTTCTTCATGCGTCTGTCTCCGATAATATCCTCTCTTAAGTTTCCTGAGAAGAGATTTTTGCTTCTCCATGTAACTTACTAACTCCGCCGCCGAGATGTGTTTACACTCCTCCTTTAAAATAGCTCTATTCCTTTTCCCTTTCTTTGTTAGCTTCCCGTTAATTCTCACGCGATCCAACTCAGCCTATGCTATTGAAATATTTTTCCTGATCTCCCCCACCTCAGCCATGTAGACTCTCTTGCCTCTCCCGTTGTCTGCCCGCCTAAGTCTTCCTGAGCCTTGCTTTTTCCATCCCTTTAGCAGAAGAAACACAGTTACGGCCGAATAGAGTATACAGTTTGCAACCAATTGGTAGCTGAATGGGTTTTCAGTTGGAGAAATATTGTGCTGCTTCATTAGCTCAGCTAATCTTTAAAATTCTCTTATTATTATTCATTTACTATTATTATTATTATTATTATTATTATTATTATTATTACAAGTGAAACCGGAAATAACAATATATAATTATATATCCCATAAAAAGGTAGATATAAGGCAAAGAAACAAAATGATGGTCGAAAAGGGTAACTTTTAATGCCATATATTACGGCGAGACATGACTAACCTTCTTCAGGGGCAACACTGAAGCAAAGTAAAAATGGAGAAAACCATTACAATACAGAAATAGAAATAATAGACGTGTACTGAAGCGGCTACCAAAAAAGTGGCATTCCCAAGGTGGTAAGAACAATGATAAGTTGTGATGAATTTGCAATTTTGTTAGACTCTGCAAGTTAAGACGTAAGTAGATACTGCTACGTAAGGGGTAGAACCAGAAGAAAAAAGTACAATCAGTTGAAGATTCAGAACCCCTGCCCCACCCATTCATGCACTACTGACTTATTATTTAGACCTTGTAGACATTGTTTCTCTCACTTAACTTCTCATGGTTTTGAAAGTTATTTGTTGCTGAGCCAGCAAGCCAGAGCTTACTAATAAATGTAAAAAAAAAATGGTTGTATTGAAATTTGGGAGGTAAATGTTGTACAGACGGAAGATTGTATTCATATTTTTGTGGATATTTATTATGAGTGGGCTTGGATTGAGGCAAGTGTATTTGTACTTCTTTGGGAAAATAGTTGACAATTTTTCTTAATTATTTTTACCTTTTTTAGTTTTTGCATATTAATTCATTCATACCAGAAATCACAAGTGTTAGTTGAGAGAGAGAGAGAGAGATGCTCTGAAAACACGCCTATACGCTCTTGTTCTGAAAGTTTTTTTAGTTCACGATAAACCAAAAATTAAATGTTTTGCAATTTTTTCTTTGGTTAAAATTACGAAGGAAGACATTGCCCGCTATGTTTGTCATCGAATCGTAGATTCTCCACACCTCGCGATTCACACTTCATTTTGTTTAACCAATCACAGAAAGTGAATCGACCTTCTGAAACGAAGCGACGGTTTGCTTGCGACAGCGCTGTAGCTGTGGTGAAAGTGGTATTTGCGGTCAAGTTTAACAAAGTAATAGGAAATTTCTAGTCCGAAGCTTAACTACATTCAAAACGGTGAAATGATTTTGAAATTTGGTTCATCCTGTCTCATAAAACCTTAGACCAAGTCAGTGGATTAACGAGCACATGAACGCTGTGCGATACCTCGTTCGACTCAGCTCTCGTTCCGCCACTTCGACTAGGTCACCTGAAGATGTGTTAGACTGTGAAAAGATTTGTGTGGTGAAAGAGCTGTGGTGAAAAGCTGAAAAGGTCGCCAAAATGGGAGATTTGCCGTCAAATTCAACTAAGTAATGGAAAATTTCTAGTCCGAAGCATAAAACTTTAGATCAAGTCAGTGGATTAACGACGTCCACGTCAACGCTGCGTGATACCTCGTTCGACTCCACTCTCCTTCCGCCACTTCGACTAGGTCACCTGAAGATGTGTTAGACTGTGAAAATATTTTTAACTGGCCACTCTGGGAAGAATTATATCAAGGCTTGATGGACGGCTTTTTGGATGTATCTAAAGCGTTGTGAAAGGGATTGTATTCGCGCCGCGACTGCATTCGACAACACATAAATTTTCCCGCTGTGCTTTGAGCATGACTAAAGACGAAGGATGTGCGATTTACGCAGTGGCCCGATGTAGCCTTTTCGACGATTGGAGAAGGTATTTACCGTTGACCTTTTATTTAGTCGTTTTCTTCAAAGAACTTACGGTCAACCGATAAGCCAGATAAGCGTTGTCTTTGTTTATGTGCCCAACTTTTGTGTGGCTCGGCAAGAAGTTAAGCTTACTCTCAAATTTGGTTTTCAAGTTTATCGTCAGTTTGTTTGTGAAGAAGGTTTTCAGGATTTCTGTGTTGGACCCATTCTTATAGCAAATTACATTTTAATTTCCCCTCAATTTAAAAAATAGATTCAAATGAAATTTACCGTAAGCTTAAGCTTATAATTTAAACATTGTTGTAAAAAGGTTTTTCATCAGACTACCATTGTAAATAGGTGCCACAAACCAGAAGCGTAACACTTTGTAAAACTGCCAAATCTATTAAAACAATTATTTGCTAATCTTTCTTTGTTTTTTTCGACTGGTTCTTGGTCGGTTTTGACATAAACTTAAGTACTTGACGTCTTCAGAGTTATTAAGCTTAGGTACTTTCCGCGTTTAGCGCGCACGTACACGAACTCGCACAAACAGCCGTGATTTTAAAACATTTCTCTGTTTCTGCTGAATCTTTGACTTTATAAAATTGAATTAAATTATGTCAACCCCCATGCATTACAACCTCTGTGAAAACGTTTTTTGTAGTACAGTAATTTTTCAGATACAACAAAATGTTTCGCCACTCAAATTAAACTTATGTGTCGGAATCGTGAAATTCATTAGGGTAATCCATTTGAAAGCACGAACTGTTCCAGTATTTGTTTATGCGCAACTATTTTTCTTAGGCCAATACTTTGAATAATGGCTTTATTGTACACTTTGTTATAATTATAATAGGGAATTTAGTTCATGGACAGTATAAAATAAAGTTTTTGATGTCTGTGCGAATGAAGGTAACGTTTTAAGTTCCGGCTGAAAATAAAGTAATCATTTATTCCGTTACTGTTTAAGATACGTTTTTAACCTTCAAATATCGTATTTAGTAAAATTACTGAGCTTGCATCGGTTGCCTTAAGCAACTTAAATTGTTTCATTTAATGTTAGCATTAATTTGATTTCATTCGCATTGCTGCAACTTCTAGTTTAAGTTTTATAATTTCAAGAATGAAACAACACTTTTTAGGTGGGAAGTGCATATAAGTGTACCACAAACGCGCTTTTTTGTTTTTGTTTTGTTTTTTAACAAACAGCAACAACTATCTGTATCAACTTCAAGTATACATTGTCCCTGAGCAGACAGCAGCCACAAAAAAAAAAAAAAAAAAAAAAAATTAAAAAAGTCGTCAAAAGTTCCGTTTAAAGAAAATGCAAGTCCAGTCCGTTGTCTAGTCCTTGGAATTTTTTTTTCTAGCTAACCTTTTGCGGCGCGGCGTCGCAGTGAACAAAAAGCGCGCGAAAGTATAGCCTCGTTTTTGTTCTTTCTTCCAGGCCCTCTCCTCTGAAAAAAATCTTAAACATCGATCCTCGCCAAAAGCAATTGAAATTAGAAGAAAGTGACAACGCCATCATAAAGAGCATACTCTCAAGCCTTAGGCAAAATTTTCTTTTATTCCTACCTCAAATGGTCTTTGAGCAGGAAGCTGACAAACTTTTCAGTTAGATTTTCTACTGCCGCACTTTTTTAGGAAAAAGGAATCATGGCCATTTTTTAAAACACTATTTATTAAACTACAACTTCGCTTGAAAATATTCTTGGAGAAAGGTTCTAGTAAACTTTTAGAGCGAATATTAAACTTCGGTCCGTTCTGGTCACGTGACCGATGACGTCACAGCATTAAAAATGACAAAAATGTATATTTCATAAAAATATCTACCAATATCCAAATTTTTGTTTCCTCGCGTTTAATGCAACGCGAGATAGCACTTGTACCCAGACTCCCACTTTTTGAAAATTGTATATACCTCCCTTAATATTTATATTTTGTTCGGTACCCGGGCAGTCCGAAATGGCTCACACCATTGTGCTTCAAACCACGTTGACTGCTTTTTCAACAACAAAATAATTTCGTCACAGTGAGCAAAAACGCACTTGTGAGCAAAGTCACGTGACCAATGACGTCATCGCCCTTAGTCTTTTACAATAATTAGTTTATGGTAAGACTTATTTCTAGACAACGTGGGGGTCTTACTGCCCTCAAACTGACCAAGTTATTTGGGATTGACGATT
>JAEMWC010000729.1:140000-192500 GCA_016490735.1 Pachyseris speciosa
TCATCGAACCATGCACTCACCCAGAACATCATCTATATGCATGTGAAGCATGGCTAGACACTTGTGGAGTCCTGGGGCCTAGTTTGATCGTCACGTGACTTTGCTTCGTTGCGTCCTAATCTTGTATTTTGTGTTGATGCCACGTGTTCGGTGTAACGTAGGCTTGTATCGGTTTTTGCACGTTTAATACACCACATTTTTGGCTACGAGTCATGCGATCGAACGACCACGGTTGAACAAACACTAATGAGCGAAGCTGGAATGTAAAATGCCTATGTTTGGGATACTAGATCACAGGCAGCCCAGACATACTGTATGTCTAGTTATAAGCTTAATATTCTGCATAGGAGCCAAAATATTGATGTAAAAGTTCAGAAAATAAATATTGTTTTAATTTAATATAACTATGTATTTCAAAAGTTCTTGATAAAAGCAGACAAGTTAATATTTTTAAAATATGGGCAACCACTGTGAGTTTAAAACAAGACATGCCTCGATGGTTCAACGATCATCATCAGTTGTGAAATAGTTACAGCTGTGATTTGAATTTATACTACCATTGACGTGTACAATAAGAAAAATAAAATAACGGACACTACTTAAATGCGCGAGACCTGGGACGATACATTTCTTGAATCGGATGTACATAGAGAGGCTAAGTATAAACAGCAAAATAATTACAGCTGTTGCTCAAAATTGTCATAGTAAGTAGAAATAAATAACAAAAGGACTAACGCAATGGAAAACCACATTACAAAGACAGAGTCAGCTCGGCATGTTTAAGGTGCTTGTTTAACGTGGGATTTTCCCAGCTGATATGAGCGGCTTCTTTTAAAATTAGCTGAAATCTATTTGGCGCAGAATCCAAAATAGAAAAGTACCTCTTTGAACAAAGTCTCACGGCATGTCTGAGACTGTTGTAAATGCTGAAAAATGTGCGAGTTCCTGCCCCTAATCAGATGTTCACGAATGCATGAATTGACATGCTTTCCAAGATTATTAGCTCGTTCTTGTCCGCCATTTTGTACGTTTTTTTTTCTGTAATTTTTGAGGGTTTGAGGTCAATTCGATCTGGTTATTCCATATAAGGGGTTACTACGGAGATTTCGTTGGTCCACAACATCGAAGGCTCTATCTTTCATGTCACGCTAGCTGTCGTTTATTTGTAAACGATCACTCAGCTACAACTCGGTACGTATTTTATTTATAAGTGTGTTTTTCGAGCCATTTTCCACCTCAGAAGCCCTCTGCCTTGGCATCATAAAGGTGGGTTGGTAGGTAGGGGCAATCCTCCGAAAGAAGACAGGGGTGGGAAGCAATTTCACACCAAGTGAGCCGCCGAAAGGTTTCGATCGAGTCATGGTGATTCACAAAGTGAAGTTGTGTTCCTAGCCATTCTGAGTAGATTCCTGGGCCTCGAGTTTTGACTTGTAAATAACGCAATCGCTGCAATATTTTGCTAGGAGGACCGGGTGGTTCGACACTTATAAAAAAAAAAAAATTTCTGAAAAGGATATTGGCGGACTAACACGCGGCAGTTATCCAAGTATATCCCAGCGCCATATTTCGTATTGTTGTTTAGTCACGTAGCGTGACACATTGTGCACGCTGTCGTTTCGCTTTGCTTGCACGCTGATGTTTAGTCATTGTCACACGTTTCGCGCATAATTAGCTTGCTACCTATATTACCGCTTTGTATTTACCGTTTGCTTTGTATTTGCATCTTGTCTTCGGTTAGTAAACGTGATTTCTTCTGCTCGGAGTTTTGGCTTAACTTACTGGCGTGGTGGCAGCGCCGACTCTTCCAAGAACCCATAGAGACAAGGGCGTTACAGTGTTCTTCGATATTTGCCGCTTCTCTGAGCAACCAAACCAGAATTCGTGAATCGTAGACTCGATGACTTCACACAGAGCGCCGAAACAGTGGTCGCTTTCTTCGAATGAAACTATCACTTCGATCGATGCCTGGGAAAACAATTTAAGGAGGCTCGAAAGGGTTTCTTACAGCTGATATACATGTCAAAACAATTCAAGATTAATTTTTTTTGCTGTAAGTCACTTAAACAAATTGTAGGTTATCTTACAACAGGGTTGTTAAAGTTTCAATTGAGACAACTTCTGACGTCATGTGCGTTGCCATGGCAACCATGCCTCTCTAAAGACCTACCCCTAAAAAGTCACTTTTTTAAATTTATCTTTAAAACTAACTCGGTGACCTATATTTTTTATAAGCGTTTTTCAATGTTTGCAATATTATTCACTTTCTGTGAAAATTTTAGAAAATTCTGTAGTGTGGAAACGGAGATAATTCGAAAAATAGCCTCTTAAGGATTAAAAAACATCTACCCTACAGATTTTTTCTTAAATGCCTAAAATGCTAGATAAAGTTGAATGCTATTTGCATGAAAAATTTCAACATAGGTCACCGAGCAAATTTTTGAGATAAATTGATAATAATTTTGCACCTTTTATTTCCGGTTCGCGTGATTTCGCGCAAATCATTATTTCCGGTCGCGCTCTTCAAGTTACCGCTGACCTTATTCGCGCGAGTTGCGAGACTCATACAGACTCCAAATTCTATCGGACTCCATTGTCTCTCGTCGTGTCTGCTTATCAAGGCAATTAATAGAGGAATTAACAGGCTAAAAGTATATGAAATCAAAGTAAAGAGAAAGATCTTGTCTATTGTTCGTGGAAATACCTTAATATGGAGGAAATTATTCTTCTGTTCAATGAAATTCTCGACGATTTGGTTTGGTGAGGCGAGAAGTTTCGAGACGATTCAGGGAGTGTCATAACTCCATACAGACCGTTTATTCCAAGTTTGAAATTTCTTGAAGAGTACTGAAGGCCAAACCGGAGTCTGCCAACTACTGGATTGTTGTTAACTTTACAGAGCCATTCGGAAGGTAAGTGAGATTTCCGCTGAAGGTGTCAACAACTTCTTGTCGTCGCTCAAGAACTGTTGCTTGTTGCAGGGGTTCGTTCGGTAAAGATGTTTTTCCACGATTCATAATAGTTTCAGCGCTTTGCTCGGGTGGCAGAGAAAACAGAATCCTTCTAAGTGTTTTCACATCTTCCAATGCGTCATGAGCGGAAAATTCACAATTAAACAGTGCCTTATAAACACAGCCCAATTTGTTGTTTGGCGAAGATTTCAAGGTGTTGTTCAGTTGACTTCGAAGGAATTTCAAAACTGAAAGACTTTCACAGAACAATAGTTAAATTTCATGCAGCTGGTTGGAATATCTGCAGCCTCCGTTACGGAGAAGTCTTGAGGTATCAAACACTGAGGAGCTGTGCAGGATTTATGGTATTGTGCGGTGCATATCTGATCTCTCTCTCGAGTGCAAACTATTGTTATTTATACAATGCAGGCCTTTTTTGACAAGTTTTCCATTTTCACCAACTTTTTTATAGTGTGAAGTGACTGATTACAGTCAATTTCTGTACAGGTATATTTGTCAAGTTTTGAACTTTTTAAACTGCATGTATACTTATTTGAACATTGTAGTTGTTTGAGTTAAAATTGTTTCATATAAAATTAAGCTTACGTGAAGTTGAAGTTCCTTTTGAATGAACTCCTTGCGAAGCAATGTAATATTTACTTGTTAAAATGTAAATAAAAAAGCCGAGCTTCAGTGAAAACTGGATCCTTAAATTCATTGCTTACCGTTTTCATAACTTGTCCAACCCCTTTGCTAACACGTCAATAATTCGTGACCCGACTACATGCTACACGTACTTTCCGACTGTTTTCCTTGCCTGAGTCCTGTGTGTACATGTATTATGAAGGTTGGAACTTTTTTAAATACGTTTATGACATTCAACACCCAATGAATCGAAAGTATTTAAAGCCATGTGTAGTGTAGTGAAATGTAGTGTTGTAAATTTTTACGTACCAAATTCTACCGTCTTGTTTGTTTGTTTTTTTCGAGCTATAAAATCGTTGATCGCGGGTTCTTGAGCATCTTCCTCAAAACGACGCTTCTTTGCTGACTTTTTTACCTGAGTCATCTTGTTGACGGAAAGTACACTGTTCTCAACGCTCTTTTTAGAAGCAAACTTCCCCTTTTTATTCCGCAAATAGCCGCATTCAGCTTCAGAAGACAGATTTACTTTTTCATTTGAGGCCGCCATTGTTGTTTACAACTCCCACCGCTCGCGCCTCGTAACTTCGCGGGAGGATCGCGCAAGAACACGCACGGGATACATGCATTTGGATCCACTCTTCGCGCGGTCAAAAAACCCTTTCGAGCCTCCTTAAAGTACATCCTGTCCCTCGATCCGAACTTTGCAGACTTTCTTACTGATGGATCGTCGTGGGGAAAAAAAACAAACGCTACGCCTCTACGTGGTTTCTCCAACGATCCTGAATCTGTTTCAGCGGCGAGAAGAAGGACTGCTGCACAAAAGGTAACACATTTGGAAATGATGCTCGGTCAAATTGCCAATTACGCCCCTATCATTTCCCGGAGCTCAATCGTCAAGAATTCTACATCTATTAGCGGCGTTTGGCAAACGATCCGGCAGCATTATGGCTTGCAGTTAACCGGTTCCCGTTTCTTGGACCTCGCGAATATTTCTCTAAAGCCCGAACAACGTCCTGAGGATTTATCCCAAAGCTTAATGGCCTTCATTGAGGACAACCTGCTCACTACATCCAGCGGAATCACTCATCATGGAGAGATTCCTGACACTGATGAAGAACTATCTCCATCCCTCGAAAATTTTGTTGTTCTTACCTGGTTACGCCTACTCCATCCCAGCCTTCCGCGGCTTGTGAAACAGCGATATGGAACCGAGTTACGTAGTAGGACGTTGGCCTCTGTGAAACCTGAGATCTCTCAAGCTCTCGAGTCGTTACTTGACGAACTCCACACCAGTGTGAATCCAAGGTCTTACGCTCTGCTCCCCCGACTGATCATCGCTCATTTGTTTCCGCTCGTCGCAGGCTACTACTACCCAAGCCTCGAGCTGTCAAGTCCTGTTCTCTTTGCCAGCAGGCTGGTCGCCCAAATTTTCGGTCTCATTTCCTCAGCAATTGCAAGTTTCTGCCCGAACCTGACCGTCTCTTCGTGTCCAAGGCTCGCCAAGTGGCTGGCATTGAATTAGATGAGACCAGTTATGATTACCAGCACAGCCTTGATCAGCCTGGCCCTTCAGATTTTCAAGAATTCTCAGATATGCCGCATTGTTCCTCCGGAGTTCTACCTACTATGGAACCTCCTGTTACTCGCCGCGTAAACGTCTCACAGTCTCCATTCCTTCACGCTTTCTACAGTCATCACCCTTTACGTCTAACAATCGACACTGGCGCAGAAACTAATATGATGAGAGCCTCCCTAGCTCGGCACATTGGTGCTAAGGTGACTAAAAGCTCCCAGACCGCTTTGCAGGCCGACGGTCGTACCCCGTTAGCTGTTGTTGGTGAGACTCGCCTTCCTCTGATTCGTCATGGTAGACCACTTACTCTGGAAACGCTCGTTGTCGAGGATCTTGATGTTGACATACTGGCTGGAACGCCCTTCATGACCTCCAACGACATCGCAGTCCGTCCGGCTAAACGTGAGATTATCATCGCTGGGTGTGACGTGGCGTCTTATGGCTGTTCTCAAAGTCCTCAGACCCACTACGCTGTCAGAGCTTGCCACCTCCTTCGCGCCCCGAACACTAACACCACCGTCTGGCCGGGTGAATTCCTTGAAATCGACGCCCCTTCAGAGCTGCTTAAAGATGCTACACTCGCCATCGAGCCGCGCATGGATTCGGTCTCTTCTAGTCACCTCAAACCTACTCACACCTGGCCTCCACCTGACATCGTGCAATCCATTGGCGGTAAGCTGAGACTTCTCAACAATACCGAAGAGCCCTTACTTGTCCGTAAGCACGACCATTTATGCCAAGCACGTCTAACTGTTCTGGAATCTCCCACAGAGTCCTCCTCAACTCAAGCCGCCGAGCCATCTCCAAAGTTTACTGTTCCTCCCTCTTCCCCTATTGAGTCCGTACATGTAGACCCTGATGGTTTGTTATCCTCCTCTGAGAAAGCCGCGTTCGTCTCGCTCCTGAGGGAGTTCCAATTGGTCTTCGATTCCCGCATCCCTGGTTATAATGGAGCCGCCGGTCCGATTGAAGGAGTTGTGAATATGGGACCTGTCGAGCCTCCCCAGCGCAAAGGGCGTGTCCCTCAGTACTCTCGTGACCAACTCGACCTGCTTCAAACCAAATTTGACGAACTTGAGTCTCAAGGTGTATTCCGTCGACCAGAAGATTTAGAGGTTGTGGTGGAATATCTGAATCCCTCCTTCCTAGTGAAGAAGAGGAATGGCGGCTTCCGCTTGGTCACAGCCTTTACTGACGTGGGCCGCTATAGTAAACCTCAGCCCTCACTAACGCCAGACGTGGACTCCACCCTTCTCAAGATTGCTTGCAGGAAGTACATCATAGTCTCTGATCTGTCCCAGGCGTTCTACCAAATCCCCCTTGCAAAGAACTCCATGAAGTATTGTGGCGTGGTTACTCCCTTCAAAGGTGTTCGTGTCTACACGCGCTGCGCCATGGGAATCCCTGGTTCTGAGACAGCCCTCGAGGAGCTGATGTGCCGCGTCCTGGGCGATCTCCTTCAGGAGGGATGTGTCGCTAAGATCGCCGACGACTTGTATTGCGGTGGTAGTTCTCACCAAGAGCTCCTTACAAACTGGCGAAAGGTCCTCACGGCTCTTGATCGCTGCGACCTTCGCCTCTCACCTGCGAAAACCATAATCTGCCCAGCCTCGACCACCATTCTCGGTTGGATATGGTCCCAAGGCTCGATTCGCGCTTCTCCCCATCGTGTAGCTGCTCTGGCTTCTTGCGAGCCTCCCAAGAACGTCCGCGGCCTCCGTGCCTTTGTTGGGTCGTACAAGATGCTTGGCCGGGTCCTTAGTGGAGCTGCTAAACTCCTCGCTCCTCTCGAGTCACTTACGGCTGGTCGTCAGTCTCAGGATACCATTTCCTGGTCTGATGAGCTCCTGATGTGTTTTCGCTCGTGTCAAGAAGCACTCATGTCCAACAGATCCATCACTCTACCCAAGCCCGATGATCAGCTCTGGATCGCGACCGATGGTTCTGTCAAGATGAATGGCCTTGGCGCAACGCTTTATGTACTTCGGGACCAGAAGCTCCACCTCGCCGGATATTTTAGTGCCAAGTTTAAAAAACATCAAGCTTCCTGGTTACCATGTGAAATAGAGGCATTATCCATTGCAGCAGCTGTCAAGCATTTCGCTCCTTATATAATTCAATCAAAGTTTAAGACTTATGTACTGAATGATAGCAAGCCTTGTGTTCAGGCCTTTGACAAGCTCTGCCGTGGCCAGTTCTCTTCCAGCCCACGAGTGACTTCATTCTTATCATCCGTTAGCCGCTACCAAGTCACGCTGCTTCACCTGGCCGGCTCTGCGAACTTGCCTTCTGACTTTGCCAGTCGTAACGCACCCGCTTGCGACGACCCTCGCTGCCAAGTCTGTTCATTTGTATCCGAGGCTGAAGATCTGGCTGTACGTCCCATATCTGTTCACGACGTGTTATCGGGGAAGACGTCCCTTCCTTTCACCAGCCGTTCCGCCTGGCTCCAATCGCAGCTAGAGTGCCCTGACTTAAGGCGTGTCCACTCTCATCTTAAGCAGGGAACCCGCCCGTCAAAGAAGCTGACAAACATCAAAGACGTCAAGCGTTACCTAAACCTAGTCTCCATTTCCCGTGACGGCCTGCTCGTCGTAAAACGTGATGAACCATTCGCTGCGCCCCGTGAGTGTATAGTCATCCCCCGTTCCGTCGTTGATGGCTTCCTTGCTGCCCTGCACGTTAAGTTGGACCACCCTTCCCGTCACCAAATGAAACTGGTCTCACAGCGTTACTTCTTCGCCTTAGATCTGGACAAAGTCCTGGAACGGTGCTCGCAGTGTTGTCACCTATGCTCTTCTCTGAAGAAAGTTCCCTCCAGTCTTGTTGAACAGTCAACCTCCGATCCTCCTGACGGCTTTGGTATTTCCTTCGCTGCAGACGTTATAAAACGCTACCGTCAGTTGATACTTGTCGTCCGCGAGACCTCCACGTCCTTCACTGCTAGCTGCTTGTTAGATGACGAACGTCGTGATTCCATTCGCTCTGGTCTCCTCCGATTGTGCCTTGAGCTGCGCCCTCTGTCTGGCCCCCTTCCGTGATAAGGGTAGATCCCGCTCCCGGCTTCGCTTCGCTGTGCGGCGATGAAATCCTTAGGCAGTATGGCTTTGCTGTAGAAGTCGGCCGAATCAAAAACCCAAACAAGAATCCCGTGGCAGAGAAATGCGTAGCTGAACTTGGTGATGAGCTCCTCCGTATTTGCCCTGAGGGTGGTACAATCACTCCTCTCTCCTTAGCTGTGGCGACTGCCAATCTCAACACCCGTATCCGCAACAGAGGATTGTCTGCCCGCGAGATGTGGCTTCAACGCGTCCAATTCACCAACGCACAGATCCCTTTTTCTGACCTCCAAGTTGTTCGACAACAGCACTCTTTGCGGCTCGGTAACCATCCCGCTAGTGAGAGATCCAAAGCTCCTGGATGCTGTCCTCGCCCTTCCATGCCCGTTCAGGTCGGCGATTTAGTTTACATTACCTCTGATGGTTCCAAAACGCATGCCCGCAGTCGGTATCTTGTGGTCTCCGTAGATGGCCTGTGGTGCAACGTACGTAAGTTCACTGGTTCACAGCTGCGTTCTACATCCTATCGCGTCAAACTGTCTGAATGTTACCGCGTTCCTGACCTAGTAGAGACGACTTCTAACCTTTCTCGCCGTTACAGCTCCAACTCGTACCTTGAAGATATCGACGAGGAGCCTGGGTACGTTGTCGAGGAACCTGCTCACGTTCCTACGCCTCAGAGCACTCCGAATCCTGCTCCTGCTTTAGTTCCTAGCGAGCTCGCTATTCCTCCAGATCCTCAGTCTGACATTACTCCTGTGCCCGAGTCTTCTCCTCTCCCGGGTGGAAGCGTGTCTGACATCATTGATGCTCCTATCTCGGATTCTGCTTCCTCATCTGGCCAACGCCGGTCTGGCCGTCCTACCCGTCGTCCGAGTTACCTCAAGGACTATGTCACTTAGCTGCCCCTACGAACTCCGTGCTTGACTCCACACTAACACCTGACTATGATGTAGTATTTAATTTACGCAGTGACCTCTAGCTATATATTTGTATCTGCCCTTTTATTACCAATCCACAGCCGAACTTTGCTTTGTGTTTATTGCTCATCTACTTAGGCAAGGGGAAGAAAGAAGAAGTCATGCCATATTTCGTATTGTTGTTTAGTCACGTAGCGTGACACATTGTGCACGCTGTCGTTTCGCTTTGCTTGCACGCTGATGTTTAGTCATTGTCACACGTTTCGCGCATAATTAGCTTGCTACCTATATTACCGCTTTGTATTTACCGTTTGCTTTGTATTTGCATCTTGTCTTCGGTTAGTAAACGTGATTTCTTCTGCTCGGAGTTTTGGCTTAACTTACTGGCGCAGAATTACTTTGGGTAAAAAATGCGAACATGTCAGACCAGTGAGAGCAACTGAAATCAAATATCGTTACCCAGGTCGGGCTAAGGTAGTAAGCGGGCAAATTGAAACAGATTGCAAGAAGTTGAGTCGAAGTTTACGGGCAATGTAGACTTTTAGCTTGAAGAGGGGTTTTTTGTCTTCAAACTTCAAAACAAAATTGCTTATTTTTGGTGTTGTCCTAGAGGGTTTTTTTGTTTTGCAACAGAATAAACAGTCATATTCAAGGAACATCGGTACTTTCAATAAGTTTACGGGGTGATAAAGTCTAAAAAACTCAGTATTTGGCAATGATAATGGCTCATTTCAAACACAGTCCGAGATTTGGAAAAGTTACAGGTTTTTAAAGCACCGGTCTTCAGGGACCGGGAAATTGCAGAGCCGGACAAGAAGTTAATAAATGCCACAGCAGGTTTAATTGTTTAGTGTTTGAAATGCTTCTCATCAAGAAGCTCAAACGTAATTTAAATGTTCAAACTCACTCCATACGCAGAACTTATTGTTTAGTTTAAGGAGATTCGCATCAGCTTTTTTTGGCTTTGGGGTGTTGAAATCAAAACTTTCAATAGAAGGCAAGCTTCGATTTCCTTGAACCTAAAAATATTTTTGACGTTTTCAAATTTTGTTTTCTCATTCGTTTTCAAGCATAATATGGTACCATGGCTACGTAAAGCGTGACCACTCATTTTGAAAAAGGTCAATTATCTCGAAATCCAGTCAGACACTTCATAACGAAACTAAAACAGTGTAGACTACTCAAGTCCTCCAAGTTGTAGGCCAACTAAGAAAAAAATCTGTAAGAGCGTTTTCAAGTGAATTTCAAATAAAGCTTTGAAGGCCGGTATTGTACAATCCTCAATTTCATAGCCAGAATTTTCTGATAACATGGCTGTCAACATAGCGGCAAGCACCGATTAAATATGGCGGCGAAACATGAAGAGAATGACGGAGAAATTTTAATCTTTCTTACTTTTTGTTGTTGTCGCTTAAATTGCAACTTTTCCCAGCTTAAAAATTGGTAAGGCTGTGTTCAGACTATATCATTATTGAAAAATAAATGAAAATAATGTTATTTTACATACTGCATTACAGGATCATGCCCCTTGAAACATGCCGGCCGTAAAAAGTGGGGTACCCATGAGGCTTTGCGCGCTAACAAAGCGGTGCCGCCGCTTTCCGTTCCTCTTTGACTCGAAAACATAATTCCTAGCCTGCTCGCAGGCGGTAAATTTGTGTTTTGAAGCTAGAGTCGACACCCGGAAGTAGAGGATCTGGGACGAGTGGCAAAGCGACACCCACTCCCCTCGCTTCTCGCTTTGTCACTCGTCCCAGATTTTACCGGTTTTACCGGGCTTCGGATCTCGCGCTTAAAACCTGCAAGCAGGCTACATAATTCCCAAAAGGGAGTTGTATAGATGTTGCACGAATCTCCTTCTTCATCCATTATAAGGCAATAACAGGAGCTTGTACTGTGAAAACGTGTGAAAATGTGCTGGCTATCGATTAATTCCGGCCATGAGAGTATTGAAAACTTGGCGAAAACAAGCCACAACTGCAAAAGATATCGGCGAGCGCCCCATGAACTTTGCATTCTGTTTACTATCATCTGTTTTCCAGTGTTTTTTTTTTGTTTTGTTTTGTTTTTGTTTTTGTTTTTGTTCATTTCGCGTCTACTCTTGATGTTCTACTTTTTGGTTTGTTTGTGTTCATGTCAAAAGTGAAAAGAGGCAGTAAGTTTATATTGTTTATCGATGTTAAATCATCGCTTGCTTTAGTTTAATCGACCGTAGCGCGGCCCGTGTTGGATACATCTTTCTCGCGTAAACCGGTGTTACGAAGAGAAAAGCGTTCTTCGAGTACCAGCACGCAAGAGTTGTTTTTATCAAAATAATACAGTGGTTTTTTTAATTCGGTAGAAACAACATTGAGTAAAGCAGCACGTTTGTAACATACTACAGCTTTATGAGAATGCAGTTCAAATATATGATTTTCATATATTCATTCTCATATATTCACCACTCATGGGTATATTACGAACCTACAAAACGACCAGCTCCCAGATGGCTTGTTAGCTCAGTCGGTAGAACGCTGCACCGGTATCGCAGAGGTCATGGGTTTTTTTTTTTCAGGCTTTAGTTTCACTACTGCTTAAGTAGTGCTCATAACTGCGATGATCAGTCACATATTTAATACTACAGCTTTGCAAGGTTTCATAGTTTTCGAAAGTCATCGCATTTCTAACAAGAGAGAAAGTTAGCCTGTCGAAACTATGAGTTGTCGGATTTTCCTGTCCTGTCAACTGTGGTCATAGAAGCATTTTAGGGTAAAGGCCAAGTGAACCGTGACTGTTTCATTCGCTTTATATCGTTTTCAAAGAAAAGATGAAATGTTTATGCACTAAACCGATTGCACTGATTACACATTTATTAGACACTCATTTTGCGTTTATGCAATTGAACTTAGGAAATATTTCTAACAACGACGACCATTCACGTCTTCATTATTTAATCCACAGTTCAAATATATGAATTTTACATATTCATTCTCAGAGTTTAAATCCATACGGCCTTCGTAATATTACGGTACGACTACTGTTTCTCGGTGAATTAGCATATGTTCTGGGCGCTAATAGCAGAAACAATGGCTATGACATTGATATACACTAGATAATTCTATAATTGACAGCTCTGCATTTAGTTACGCATGCCCAGAACTGTTTTTCGGATGCTAATTTGCATATACGATCGACGTGTTTCAATGGTCGCGATTCTGTAATTGCCTTTTTTTGATGAAAATGTTACTCGAAATGGACACGCAATTGTCTTACAAACTTCTCAAAACAGCTCTTACCTTCATGCGTTTTTTTAGTGTGAAGAGAAGATGTCCTTACTTAGGCACGTTCTTCCAGTATCGAATTCAAATATTGCGATATTTTGCTCGCAGAAACAATATTCTTCTGCCAAAAATATACCGCTGGTGCGATATTACTAGAAATGGAGTCATTACTGAAGAAAAAATGTCCATGAAACGGTTTGTTTTCCTTCTACTCGGCAGCTCTTCGGAAGCCATTTTGTAATAACCCGTTTCCTTTGGTCAGCTTTATTCCCCGCTAACACGGTAGGAACTTGATATGTGATGAACGGCCTGAATTTCTAATATATAGATTTAGCCAAGCCTAAAAGCGGACTCCACGATTATTATATTTTTATTGGTATTGAGTCGTCGTTGCTAAAGCTCCCTAATAGAGAGCTTGAGCAACGTCGACGGCGACGGCAACGAGAACGTCACAAAACAATAGGCTTAATTAGGAAAAACAATCGTTCTGCACGTGCGGTTTACATTCTGGTACATTTCTTTGCCGTCCTCATCAAAACAACAACGTGAAATGACCAAATTTTAGGTTTTGTGGAGATCGTGAGCATATAACGGTGAACTCCTCTTTCTTTTTCTCAACTTCAACACCGTTTTTGCCAATTTAGCTCCAGGATAGTTCGCCCACATTTTACAAGTTAAAGAATTTGGAATAATCGCGAGAGAGTTACGATTATGAGAAGTTAGTTTTCGTTGCCGTTGCCGTTGCCGTCGTCGTTGCTTATGCTCTCTAATAATTATTGTGCGACGTCGTCGTCGTCGTGCGTACGCGCCCACGAGCAATACCGCTAGCCATTATTACCATGAGAAAAGCAGTTGACGGGTTTCTATAGGTATGGTGCTCCGCTTGGCGGCCCTTGGGGCCGCCAGAACTTCGCTAAAAAAAGTGTCGAAGGAATTACCGAAGAAAATATTCGCATATTCCAAGTCTGATGTAACACCAATTGAATCATTTCAAACTTGGTATATTGAAATATTTTGGATACATTTAATTCGATTAATTACCCTTAAAATTAGCTGAGCTAAGAGAATTTAAACACAGATATCAAAATAATATCAAAATGTACACCCTCGCCATTCAATCCGTTGACTGTCTGGATTTCTGGCTATGTTCTTCAAGTTTTGCTGGCAAATTATTAAACTTTTGCACTTTTGTTCTCCGTTCAAGGAATTATCATGGTAGCAAAGCATTTTCAGCTTACATTGAGCTGTGATTGTAAAATAGTTTAAAGCACGGAAAGTCATAAAGTTGGTAATTTGCATAAGTTTAGCCATTTTCGTACTTAAATATTTTACAATCACAGCCACCTAGGAGGCTCAATGTCAATTGAAAATGCTATAAAAGCTGTTCCTCAGAAAACCTATGAAAAAATAAACTTTTATCATACGTCGACAAGATGTTTTAGTTCAAGGAAAACGAAGCTTCTCTTCTATAGGACATTTTGATTTCAACAGGTACATCTACACTCCAAGGCCAGAAAAAAACTGATGCGAGCCTTCTTAAGGATATTTATTCCCGTAAACATTTCTTGATTAGTTATTGTTCTTTTAGTATCAATACTGGTACATTGTTGGCTTTACGTTTCTTCTTCTTAGGTTTGATCCCACCATTTCCACTACCAACTGGACAACTTGGAGAAAATATGCAGCCTTGCAGATTGAATTCACGCTCCAGCCAAGCAAACTCTTTTCCCCAGTGAACGTTTCTTAAAGTAATATCCCAAGTTGGACGGCGATTAAGATGTTTTTATCCTACTAGAACATTTGTCAATTCTTCCGTTTTTATACGACTCAAGGAGGACCAATGGCGAAGAAAAAAACACTCGCGTGGTTATTAGTAGCAGCTGTTATAATTGAGGTATTTTGGAGCTGGTATCAGCTACCATTTTATGGATTTTAATAAGAAGCATTTTGTGTCTGTCTCAAAGTTGAATCAATCAGAGCCAATATCAAAGAAACACAAAACAACTTTACTTACTAAAACTTATTGCGGACAGTATTACTTCCTGCTTATCCTAGTCTCGTCTGCACCTGCTAATACAGTAAGAAGAAGAGATATCCGCAAGACATGGGGCGTTGACTTTGTTATAACACCTCGTTGGAAGACTGTTTTTCTTGTCGCTCGAACGCGAAATCAAACGGAAATAGATTCATTGTTGGCAAAGGAAGATGTGTATTATGGAGATTTAGTGCGAGCGAGTTATCACGACCATTATTGGAACCAGACACTTAAGGTTCAAATGGGATTGGAATGGGCCGCGAGATACTGCAAGTTCTCTTTTCTTCTAAAAACGGACGATGATGCTTTTGTCAACACGGAGGCATTGGTTTTTCATCTATACCAGCCACCTACGCCACAAGAAAAGCTGTATATGGGACACCAAATCAAATCTCCTTTTGTCTTGAGGGAAGGTAAATGGAAGGTCTCGGTTGAAGAGTACAGCGGAGCACACTACCCCGACTTTTGTCTAGGGTTTGGCTATGTGTTATCCGCCGATGTCGTAACTTTGTTTGTAGAATTATTTGATGTCGTTCCAGCATTCAGGCTTGATGATGTTTACGTTGGTATGCTTGCCGACAAAGGTGGTTTAAAAATCATCGATAACAAAGGTTTTATACTAGGTCCTCCGCAGGTAACGGAGTGTTTTCTACAGGATTATTTGAACACCCTGGTTTGGCATGGTATATTCGGGGATTGTTTACGTAAAGTTTTTAACCAGACTTTGAAAGAACAGATATTTCATTTCTGAAGACAGCTCACTAGCTCTGACATTTGTATGCAATGAAAATTTGTAGATGTCCGTTAATTTCGCAACTTACCGACACCCATGTAATTTCTCATAAGCATGACCTGATTGCGTTGGACGATAGATTAAAGCTACCGGCATTCCACCTTCAAAAACAGGATCAAATTGATAGAGGAAGTTAGACTTTTATTTAAAAATAAATGAATTCCCTGGCAAGTTCTTTAAGATCGACGTTCGTTCGAAAAACATTTCACTTTGAGAAATATATATATTTTTTTCAAATTGCTGCTGCCTTTACGTAATTAGTTAGCTGCATCAAAAATTGTAAAATGGCGAATATTGAAGAATAAGCCCGCTGTACTTGAAATGGCCTTCTCGGATGTTACGGCGGAAATAACGAGAATGAATCCTTTTAGATGAAGTTTCTTTACTGTACTAAAAGCCTGTTTGAATAAGCGTGTGAAACTGTACCCTCAACCGGCAGCATCCTACGTAAGTATTTGAACGAGCTTTCCAGGTCATGGACGTTGAGTTGGGTAAATGTGATACATATATGTTATATGCCGGCCGGGAGGTCCGTATTGGGAAAGACTGTGCCAGAGGTCTCGAGTATGGCCCGAGGCCATCGGACCATACTCGAGACCTCTGCCACAGTTTTTCCAAATACGGACCGACCTAAGACCGGCAAATAACGTGTTTATTTTTTTTCGTGGAAAAACTGGTTATTAGGAGGACTAATCAATCTAGGACGGGCAAACTTCGTTTATTACGCGCGAATTTGCATGGACGTTTTAAGGTGGACCCACACGAGGGGACATGTTGCAAGAACATGTTGCTGCAACATGAAGCAGGGAAAAAATTGCGTTAAGTACACACTGAGGGACATGTTGCAGGGATGTGTAGCAGGGACATGTAGCAGGGACCAAATCGCAGAGTTTGCATACTTGTGAAAAAGTCCCCGGGATATGTTTCAGGGACGTGTTGCAGGGACATATCTCCTCGTGTGCGTTGACACTTTTTTCACTCGTGCAACATGAATTTTGTGCAAAATTTGTCCCCGCAACATGTCCCATGAAGTTCAACAAGTTGAACTCCGTGCGACATGTTGCAGGGACACATTTTGCACAAAATTCATGTTGCACGAGTGAAAAAAGTGTCATCACACACGAGGGGATATGTCCCTGCAACACGTCCCTGAAACATATCCCGGGGAGTTTTTCACAAGTGTGCAAACTCTGCGATTTGGTCCCTGCTACACATCCCTGCAACATGCCCCTCAGTGTGTACTTAACGCATTTTTTCCCTGCTTCATGTTGCAGCAACATGTTCCTGCAACATGTCCCCTCGTGTGGGCCCACCTTTAGTCGGTGAAAAACAAAATACTACTGAACAAAAGTTTTCGAATTTGTCGCATTACCGCGGCAAAAATTGATCCTCAAAATTTTCATGGAGAATTTTAACAGGCACCTTAACGTCAGAAACCTGAATTGTATTAGATGTAAGTTTACCTTGCAGAGTTTTTAACGTTTGCTTGTATTATACAACTGAAGACAGTGACTCTAGCGTGAAACCTTCACCTCAACACAACGGCCTAAATTGAACGATAAGACAAAATTCGTTCCTTCTTGAATTAAACTTAACAAAAAGCCAATTTAAGAATTGAAAAAGTATAAAATGCAAAGCAAAGAAACAATTAAACGCAGTAAAATATGGTAAGGCTCGTATAACGACGGTTATCGCTACAACAACGAACAACAACAACAAGCGCAAAATTTGTTCAACACCGACTGACGGAATGTACAAAAAAATTCAAGCATGTGCTTTCTTGTTTGATTAAATCGTGAAAAGACCTCGGTTATACAAGAGAAAAGGAAAAAAATGACAGCACGAAATGGAGTTCACAACTATTCACAACACCAAAATTGTAATAACATATGGCGTAACTAAACTACAACTTTGAAATTAAATTCGGATGTGTACTCAGTTAATTGTGTGTACTCGCCTTTTTCAGAAATTGCAACGATCTGAATCCCACTGCTTGTTCCTTCATCCACTTAAAAACCATTCATGGTTAATATAAAACATCATTTACGCCATTTTTCCGCTTTCACTTTGATTGAAATTCTCGCACGCTTCCAAGTTTGCTTCAAATTCAGCAGCGGGCCGTACTCGGGGTCCGGATGGGAAAATCCGGAACGCTGCTGCTTGCGCCATCAGCCAATCAGATTCAAGGATTTAGGATTCAGGACCGCTGAGATGCTTCAGAAAAAATAATTATTTCTATTTTAAAGGGACACTGTCACGCAATTTGGATAAACTCAAAGATGTGTTTGGAAAGATTTTACAGTTTTTCTGAAACTGTTTGCTTTTGTCTATGGCCACCGATGGCGAGGAGGGAATTGATTACAACTTGAAAAAAGTTAGGTTAACAGCTTTCAAGTTTTGTCATTGTGTCTAGGAAAAATCAATGTAAAATAATACTAGTTTCCTTTCTTCGAAGAAAATGGTTTGAAATCAGCCTTTTCGTGTTACTTGGCCTATTCATGTAATAGGAAAAGGACTTGAACAAACTTATAACAGGAATTGTCGTGTTAAGAGGTGTTTCCTTCCATTGAAGACCAGCTTGCCAAAAGTGTACTTCGAAGACTTCCGTTTATGTGCCATATGGCTGCATTTCTTTATGCATGTAGCTTACGAAGAAGTTATAACCACAACTGACCTTTGTTTTCCAATCAAGTTGCTTTAAAAAATTAAGCATGGACAGTATCCACCAATTTTTCCATTTGACTCTGTCCCACGATCTCGCCTTAGTGCCACGAGAAACACTTTTGAATAGATAGATTTAGCAATGCGATGGCAAAGACGACCGGGCTCCCACACATTGAAATAGACGATTAGAATTGGGTCGAGGACGCCACCACGTCGTGAGTTAAGCAACGAAAGGCTCACGGAGGACCATATTCTCAAAGTAAATTTTTCCTCTAACTATTCATTCGATGTTTCTTTCCCTTCTATGGAATCCGGTGATTGATAAGTAGGAAAAGCCCCCGGCTTCTATATAGGCTTTCTTGTCATTACCATCTTAAACATTTTAGTCTATCGTATTTAAGTTATTATAAATTTCTAGCGTTTTGCATTTTTATGTTGTTAATGGCAAATAAAAATGGAAAATGGAAATGAAAAATAGGAGTCAAGGTGTCAGCCTTGTGAACGTCGTTTCGGTGAGGAAGATTTCCGGAGGGCTATTTTGCAGAGATGCATCCCATGAAGAAGGGAACGTAGACATGCACGACGCTCTCTTAGGAGAAAGAGTCGTGCCATCCAAAGTCACTCTTGAATAGTTTAAATACAAATGGTTACAAGAAAATTAAACAAAAACTGAATAAAATAATTGATTTATTAATATATTTTATTAATATATGTAGTTCACGTTGAAAATACCGGTGAGAGCATACGTTAAGGTTGCCACAAAGCAGCATCTAGTTCTAAAGTTTACATACAAAATGTTATAGTGTTTTTTAGATTTTGCCTCTCAAATGGGTCATTATGTCTTTTCATAACATAGCAGCATCTAGTTATAAAGTTGCATACAAAATGTTAGTGTTTTTTTGAAGACTTTGCTTCTCAGATGGTTCTTTACGCTTTTTTGTAACACAGCATCATCTAGTTCTAAAGTTTGCGTACCAAATGTTAGTGTTTGTTTAGACTTTGTTTCTCAGATGGTTCCTTATGCTTTTTCATAACATAGCAGCATCTAGTTATAAAGCTGCATGCAAAATGTTATAGGAGTGTTTTTTTAACACTTTGCTAGTCAGATGGTTATACTTTTTTGCAACAAAGCAGCATGTAGATATAAAGTTTACATACATAACTGTATAGTGTTTTTTAGGTTTTGCTTCTTAGATGCTTCCTTATACTTTTTCATAACATAGGATCTTGTTAATGTAAATTCTTCCATAGTTCGCTGAAAATAAGTGTACACGAACAAGTAACGATGTAAGGGTTTTTTAATTTATAAATAAGGTATTATTTAAAATGAAATGAAGATGTCATCATGGCAGTGGTTTACTTTTTGTTGGGATAACATGCATATTGTCCTGGTAATTTTTTTTGTTTTGGCTGGGTTTTGTTAGGAATCGAAGGAATCGATAAAGGAATTAAAAAGTGTGTTCCACTCGGCAATTTGAACACAGCTTTGGGGATATAAAAGCTTTAGTATGGGTCCTCAGTACTTCACATGGGCGTCAGTATTAGATCATGGACACGTTTCATACTTCGCACGAGTCTCGTGTCCCAGTCGAACACCACAGAAAAGTTGATGTGTGTCGTTTAGAATACCTTAAAACCTCACGTACGCGTCAGTATTCGAACATGAACGCCTTTCAGACTTCGCACGAGCCTCTTGTCGAGTCTCGTGTTCCAGTCGCACGCTTCAGAACACGCGCGTAGTGTGTTGTCCCTGTACTACGCCGTAGCGTATATTACCTGTATAAAACCCGTTCTTGACGACACAAGAAATCTTTGGCTGTGAATGAAAAATGTGACATTAATTCCATATTCATAGCGTGCAATTCTCGAAAAGTAGATCAGACTTGACATACCCATTAGTATTCGAAGACGTTCACGTCAGAAGTGGCGTCGTGCATCTGGTGTTCAAGTCGCAAACTCTCGAACAACTGGGAGTATTCGAAAAGGTTCGGGTCATAAATGATCACTATATCTTCGAAGAACATCTAACGTAACATTAATCCACCAAAACGTGGCCCGTATGATTTATCGAACACTTGGAGTCATTCACGATCAAGAGTATTCAATTTGAATACGGAAAAACAGGCCAGATTCTGACAGAATATTCCAGGTGTATTTCGAGTAAGCCGTATTTATCGAATAAATTAGAATATTGCGGTATACGCGGCGTTCGCCGATCCGTATTCAGGCGAATTCGGGCCCGAATATTTGGCTTTTCACCCAGTGCGCGAGTTTTGCTTTTTTCATTCTTGTTTCGGTAAGTCAAAAGAGTAGTGCTGTAGATATGAGGAATCCATTGTACGGTTTAGATTCCATTTTAAATTAAACGTCAGCTGACTTGTCGATTTTCTTTCGTGATATTTTTCTTTCGCCATAACGATGATACAATGAAAATTTCGCGTAAAGTTTTCACTTAAAATAGTCAGACATGGTATCAAGTCTCCTTACTGTTAGTGACGCTTTGTTGACTGAATGCACGCTACAAGAAAAACTGATTTTCGTTTTACTCTATGAGGCAAAATTCCCGAAGCCGGTTTATCTTTGTGGCTGTGTTTTCACTAGGCCGATTAACTACCTGAACATTCTTCCTAGGTGTTTGTTTACAGACCGACATCAGCTAGTTAAACATGACATCTGTTTTTACTGGGAAATTTTAAGCCACTAATAACTCGGAAGATTCAAATTACAAATCCGCGCAACTTTCAAAAATGGCGGGAGAGAAAGCGCTTTTAATGAGTTCACTAGTAGTGATTCGCGCTATATTTTTGCGAAAGAGAAGGAATTTCGTTCAGAGGATGCGATTAATGTCTCGGCAGATGCGGAGGATGCGACAGAATGTTTTAATCCTGGCAATTGAACGCCAAAACATACATCGCCGTAAGCGCAAGACCATGTGGGTCTATCCAAGGCCGCAGTTTTGGTTCGAACAGCTCGTTGTAAATCGTTACCAAGATTATCTGTGAAGCGAGCACTTCAGAGTGAGCAGAGATACTTTTGAACACATCTGTGGACTCGTTGGCCCTGAGCTGGTACGACAGAACACAATTCTTCGCCAAGCTATCTCCGTAGAGAAGCGGGTTGTCGTTGCTCTTTGGAGATTAGCTACTGGGCATTCATATAAAACCGTCGGGCTAACCTTTGGAATCGGTCGTTGCACTGCTATGAATGTAAAGGACGAATTCTGCATTGCCTTGTTGCGAACAGCGAACGATTTTATCAAATTTCCCAAGACAGAGGTCGAAGCACTGCTGGTTGCCCCTAATGCAGGAATTGATTCTGTATGCCGACGATGTGAAACAGGTAAGGCCCTGGACGAGGGATCTGAGCATCCAACGGGTCCAGAGAAATTATTGTAAAACGGCGAAAGAATTGGGAAGTGTTTTGCAATTCGTCAGTCATGTTTACAAGCATACAAGGTTTTGTTTCGCAAGAAACACGAGGCGAACGTCTGGACAATAATTTTGCCAGATTGTTTGGCAGGCATCTGTCACTACACGCGATGCGATTGGCTGCGGTATTTGTTGGGACAAGTTAAACCATCTTGCGAGGTAATATAACTCTGCGTGAGTTTCCTGTCGTAAAGGCGAGAAAACCCGTTGTTTTTCCTTGTGAAAACAGTTGGCATTGTTAACTCGCTAAACACTAGACGAAGTGTTTTCACTGTATTTCCGGACTTTTCTGACTTTATCTAGCTAAAATTGTCCTAGTGAAAACACAACCTATATGTATTACAATTTTGACAGCTTTGACATCGATGCTTGGAACGACTCACAATGCTGAACTGTGTTCAAATTTGATAAACAAGACCTTGACTTGTTGAGTATAAATTTTCAGATTACAGATGAGATAGTTTGCTCTCCAAAATCTGTTTGTCAGGTATTCGAGGGATGTGTGCATTCTTTTGAAAAGAGTGGCTTACTCTCGTCGGTACACGGACATGGTACCTTGCATGCTTTGGCCGAAATCCCACTGAGATTTCCCTCATTTTTAATGAGGAGTTAGATTTGATCTCATTACGTCAATCATAGTCATCCGCTCCATGAATGGGACATATGCTGACGCTATTCACCTTCATGGTGCACCACTTATATTGTTTAGGTTTTATTAGTTTTTATTATTGTATTTTTTTTAGGTTTTAGAGGTATCGATCCTGCTGAACACAATCAGGGTGGCATGTACAATGGTCAAAAACGGGTGCATGGTACCAAATTTGAGAGTATTGGGACACCTGATGGTATTATATGTAATCTTTCTGGCCCTTTTGAAGGCTAAATGACACGACAGCACAATGCTACACGAATCTGGCTTGCTGAATGATTTGAGGCGTGCTGCTTTTTGCAATGGCCATATCCCTGGGAATTTACAAGCACCGTTCAAGGGAAACAACTTAACACCACAAATGGAACATTGTATGAAATCTTTGAGCAAAGTCAGGGTGGCACTGAAAAAAATCACTTGGGAAAATTTCATATTATTTTAATTTTATTGATTGCAAAAGACAAATGAAAGTTAATGTAAGTCCATTATGAAAAAAATTATTTTGCAAGTTCTTTGTTAGAGAATGCCCAAACCTGTTTGTATGGTAATCAGGTCTCTCAGATGTTTGAAATTGATCCCCATCTTCATGGTAGTATCTCATAGTAAATTATGGATTTCATTGTAGATTCTCTATCTAGGACAAGTTGTAAAAACCAAATTCAAATGAATTTGGGATAAGCCGCATTTTGGTTAGCCACAGCATAGAAGTCCTGCGTTGGACTTAGTCTGATTTTGAACCCTTGGAAAGGGGTGGATCGTTCGGTCTTGAATAACGATTTACTTAGGCATTTAGCGGACTCATTCTGTTTTTCTCCAACAGAACACCCAAACGTACATGCAAACTCATATCCCAACCATGGTACAATGGGATAGGAGGATCGTTGCCCTCCCCACCTCCCTCTCACCCCTAGCGTTTTCGCTGTTACACGATATTTTGAAAAGTTAAAAGATTTTACCTTCAATAAATACCTGTTATGTCGTCAACAAGATGATGTAATTGGTATGGGATGTATATGCAAAAGCGCTGCTGAGACCTGAGTCGTCATCCTATATGGCAAAGTTATTAGATATCTACACTTTTCAGTTTTGATTGTCAAAAGGACAGCAGTTTGACAGGAAAATAGAAAATAGGACATAAATAATAACTAACAGGTATAGTGTACTTCCCCATTTAATTTCAAACGTTTAATTCTTTCGTAGCTCATATCAATCCTTAAACACAACTCATTTGTTATTTAATATCTCCTATATCTAGGGTCCTATTTTTACAAAGCTCACAGCAAATATGTCTCAAAGATAAGCGAACATCTACTGAAATGGACATTTCCCAAACAAAATCCCCTCGAAAAAAAATAATTATAAAATAAAACAAACCAGAGGAGGGGTGGTACCCCGCCTCGTCCACCCCTTGTGCGTCCGAGGAATAACAATTAGTACCGCAAATGTTAGTGAGCTCTTGACAGAGATTTAGAAATCTTCCCAACTGGGCATCATTTCTATCTATGTGCATGAATATTAAATTAAATGAAAGACTTAAGACGGGTATCACGTTTGAGATTTGCAGGGTGAATATTTATCAGGTCAACCACAGGAGATTCATCGGAGAACAAGCAAGTGTTTCAACAATTATTCACTTCTTTCGAAAAAAGAAATATACCATGAATTTGGTTTGTTTTGTTTCACCTAGTTTTGTCACATGCACTTAGGATTGATATTGATGGTGTTCAGTAATGAGGTTCTCTTCCTGTGACTCCTTTGTGTTTACTTGGGTGCTTTGCAGTTAAACCCCAAATTTTAGGACGCGTTCCCTAAGGAAGCATTGAACCATTACAATTTCACGCAACTGTTAGCTGCAATGCGAGTTTGGCAATTCTTGCATGGAGACCCAAAAGACTTCTTGTATTTTCTCATGCATATTGTATACATTAATGGATCACACCAAGTAGGCCCTGTTTTCAGTGAGATTTATAACTGTTGAACTGATTAGTTATGTTAAAGATGCATGTACTACAGATAAGTCATTCTTTTCAAAAGACATCCTCAATGAAACGAAGCAAAGGGCCCCTCTATGTATAAAGAAAACACTTCCATAAAATGTCAACACTATTTCATTTTATGTTCTTTTTAAAGAAATGAAATGTTATCAAGAAATACATATCACACATGCCTCATTAATGCAAACACAATGTGCCAGTGTTCACATTACAACATTGCTAGTCCTTCCTTTGAACGAAACCTAACAAAGCCTGAGATTATTGTTGCCGCTGTTGGCTCATCGCATTCATTTGCTGTTGAAACAGGGAATATTTTTGCTGTTGTTTTTCCTGCTGCTGTTGCTGGTAACTTGTGCTGCACAAGATGCAACATCTTTTCTTGCATCAATTTGACTTGTTCATTTTGTTGTTGTCGCATTTCTTTTATGTAACGGTTTTCTGTTCCTCTTTCCTCTCTTTTATCTTTCATCTCCCGTTCTTTCATTTCCTTATACACCGCTGCCCTCTCTTTGAGCCATTTCAAGAGTTTCTCCTCCTGCTCTAATAATTTCTTTGATAACTGTTTACCTTTCGTCCTCCTTGCCCTCTTTCTTGTTTCTCCCAATATTTCAAGTACTCTTTCTTTCATCTCTAAAGCCTGTTTAGTTTGATTTGCCACAGCCTCCCTCTTTGCTTCACTATGGTCTTCAGTCCCTTTTTTTATGATTGCTCACTCAAAACAATCAACTCTTCCAATCAATGAGTATTTTTGGTCTCACCCTGCTCTAATTCACCTCCCCTCTTTCCCTTTCTCCTTTGGATAGTTTAAGTTTTTCGTTTTTAGCCAAAATGTTAAATCGATTTCCAACCGATCGTTTACATTATTCACCTGGCCCCGGTTCCTGGAAAGCCGATTAGCGCTAATCCACGGATAAATCCCACTAATCAAGGAATAAAATTTACCCTTCGGTAATAGATTCTGTTCCGCAAAGCACGATTAGCACCATCCTAAGGATAAACCAACGGTTAAATTGAACACGCCTAGCTAGGAGGATTAACTCACTAACAAAGATGGCGGAATAAACTGTTCGTGAATTTTGTGCAGGAAATAAGGGAAAACAACTTATACCACAAATAATACGTCTTGGAGACCTTAATTACCGATAAACTTTCAGTCCATTCAAATTCAGGGGAGTATAAATCGAATTTTTGGTAGAAAACAGTCATCTACAGTGAACAATGGCGAACCGGGGCGGGCAAAACATGAGAATGTTAAGTTCTTACAGTTATTCGTAATCTTAAACATTCGCAACAACATCGTCAACTAACTCTTTTAAAAGGGAAGATCTTAAAGATAAATAGCTATTCTATTCTAGCAGAGCCTTCACGAAGTATAAAATAAGTGTACGCTCCAGCAAAGCTTAATCTTAGCTATGCTGAACGCGAGAGAAAAACAACACGCAACGACTAAAATATTTTTTGAGTAAGCTTATATGTTTTCCTTCACCCTTCGACATAACGTTTCGCCTGTTTGAGGAATGCAGATTTTTAAATCGAATAAAATTCTTGCAACAAACTGCATTAGAAAGAAGTTAAAAGGAAATAAAAAGGCATTTTTTTCTAAACTGAACATCACCTTATTGATTTCAAAAAGAGAATTTTATTTTATCTCAGCGCGCATTCAACCGATCTAACAACGCTGTTTCAAAATTTACAGCTTTAATATACGGATTCAATCAATACTTTTTTAGCTAGAATCCGACACTAAAAAAATCAAGAATATCTTAAGTCGCTCATTCCAGCCAGTTCGGCTTACAAGTTAATTTCTCCTACAGATCAGAGATTATTTTCCTTGACCACTGATTCAGTACAAGGCGGCCTTGTACTGAATCATTATTTCCATTCCGTTTCCTTTTAACAATATCGTAATTGTTTTATTTTGTTCAAATATGTACCTTTTTTTCTTAAACTATGACAAAAATAAGAAGCTTTGATTAATACAATTTATGACGGCGTTCTTTCCGTTTTATTGTCCCGAAGTTGTTCCGGCGCACACAAAAGCACTCACGAAGTGTAGACAATTCCCAGGTTTAATAACGAAAATGAAACAGAAAATACAAAATAACTGGTCTCGCGATCATCGTGTTGTTTGCGTATTTGTCTCCTCAAAAACCTCTCCTTTTATTACAATACATTTCACTTGTCAATCATCTGGGCCGGGTTGCTCGAAAGCCGATTAACCCTAATCCAAGATTAAAAATTAACCAAGGAGTTTATTTCTCTATCCACAAACGTTGTTCAACGCTGATGTCCTACACAATTTTAGATTAGAGGACGTCAATCCTGAAAAGCAAAAATTAGCAAAAGAAACTTTCATCCAAAAGTCAAAATCTGCAACCAAAGTTTACGCTAATCCTGGATTAAGCTAATCGGCTTTCGAACAACCGGGCCCTGAATACTAAATGTGGCATCCGGCTTTAAACGCTAGGCAGTTACGAAAGTTCCGGTCACCCCCTCCCCCCCCCCCAAAAAAAAAAAAAAATTGAGTGTCACTTCATTTTTACTTAATCATGATCAGTGTCCTTATTGGTGAAATGAATCAAAGTTCAATCATCCGCGGCAATCAATCTATGATTTTAGCTCCTGCGTCTACCGCTGTCCTTCTTCTCTCAATGGTTCTGCCCTGTACTCTCGTCTCTGATAGCTCCTCCCTTCACACGGGCTCCTTATTTTCAGGAGACATACTAGCTGGAGTGGCTGCTGGATTTGGTTTCTCTTGAGTAGAAAACCAACTCCTCTTACAATTCCATCTCTGCCTTTGATGTGTCCCAGAACACGACCTTTCTTCCATTCTCCTCTGTTCTATAACCAATGATAAGTACGACCTCTCCGATTTCTGGGTAATCACTCTCGCCTCTTTTGCTTCGGCGACTTTCCAGGAAGCCGTGAACATACTCCTTCTTCCACCTCTCCCACACATGCTGTCTTTTCTCATTCAATCGTGCATGTAACTTGGTGACTTCATTTCCGTACAACTCTATGTCTTCTATGGTATACGCCTCCTGTCCCCACATTATTTTGTTCGACGTTAACACTTGCTCTTCTCTTGTTTCGCTTTCTATATATGTTAGGGGACGGTTGTTGAGATGTCGTTTGATATCCATCACCACAGCTTCAACTTGCGCGTACTCTAGGTGTGTTCTCCCCATTGTCTTGTACAAGGTTCTCTTCATCTCTTTAATTAACCTTTCGTACAATCCTCCCCACCACGGCGATCTTGATAAGAGTTGAACTGCCACGTTATCTGATGTTGGGCTAAGAAGTTTTGCAGCGCTTCACTCAGATTGCGTATCTTCCAGAGCCAGGTGTCTGTGGTTTTGAAGACGGCTGCGTTGTCCGACACGATGCGTTTTGGCCTGGCGTGTGATGAACCCATTGAGCTTTCTCTGGAATTCCTCTGCTGATTGTGACCTGATGATCTCTAAGTGCACTGCTCGTGATGCTGCACAAGTGAATACCAAGATGTGGCAATTGCCCTGCTACTTCTTCGAAATCTTGTAACTGAGGGGGCCTGCGAAGTCGATCCCTGTGGCCTCAGATGGTCTTCTGTTGGCCCGTATGGTCGAGCGTTAAACAACTTGCACAAGTAACAGCTATTGATTATCTTCTTCACCTTTGAGTTGAGGTATCCACCACTCTTCTGTCACTGCCGCCATGGTGCTTTCGACTCCTAGGTGCTTTATGTCTTCGTGGGTATGACGTATGAGCTTGTCTGCAAATACTCCCCCTCAATGTACGTCCGCTGGTAGCCAGGGACCCTCCACTTGCATTTGAAAATGCCAGTGTTTTCTTCTGTTACTAATTTCCAGCCGGGGTTCTGGATCTGGTTCCACGCCTGCCTGCTCCTTATCCGGCCATCGGTCCCTCGCGTAACTCAACTCCTCGGTCGTCAACGGCCCCGCTCTCTTCTTCGCTTTATGTTTCTTGGTGAGTGAGTTATGTTTGAGCCGTAGAGCTCACGTACGCAGTCATTCGGAAGGTCCTCCAGAGTTTGCTTCTATCAAGGAGTGTGTCCCACTCATGACACTCCTTCTTGGTCTTCCCTTTCTGGTCTGTGCTCTTCGCTAACGCTTTAAGTCTTCTCTAATTCCGGTTGTTCTGGCCACTCCTCCTCATTTAGCAACCACTCCGGCCCCTCAAACCACTGCCCTCTCTGCATCTTCTCTAGTGAGGCGCCACGTATTCCTACGTCTGCCAGGTTCCTGTCAGTTGTCCACTCTATTCCCTTCTCTTGGGTGATCTCAGCAATTTTCCTCACTCGATTGATACGAATGTTTTCTATGCTCTTCCTGGGTTGCAGATCCACAATAGCGCTACCATGCTGTCCAGCCACACGATCACTGACGTAATAGGCCAACGTTTTAGCGCTGTCAGCAAATTTTTCACCAGGTTTGCTGCCATCTGGCCGCCCACCAGTTCTAGCCTCGAAATCGATGTGTTACGTTTTGAAATCCTTGACTTTGACGTTAGCAGCCCCTTCCCAAACCCTGTTGAACCGCAGAACACGCTATGTTGCTGGCATCCGCGAAAACGTGGAGCCGTACAGCCTTTGTCTTACTGACATCTCTTGCTACATTCCTGGGCACTTTGATGTTCCTCCGCTGACTATTCCACTTGAGCCGTTCTCGCGCATTGACACTGTTCACTTCAGCGTTCCAACCAATCTTTTCATGATCGCACGCCGCTCTGTAAATTCACTTGCGCTCTACCATGGTCGGTGAAATTATGTCGAGTGGATCATATATACTTGAGAGTTGACTGAGTATAGATCGTTTTGTTGGTGTTCGTTCACCCTGTATTTGTGTTTGGATCTCTAGCTCATCCTCCCTCTTGTCCCATGCGATCATCGCCAAGAATGCAAATTGTCTTTGACGACATATACTTACAGTGCCCAGTTTTTCAATGCGCGGAATAATAATTGCATAGATTAAGCTCTCGGAATTCCGACTGCACTCGTCAATGAATCGGTGGTTGTCAATTAAACGGTATAATATGTGAAGTAAATCCCAAGGTGTAATAAAGTTAACTAAAGCGCCCTAATTTAAAGGCGGCCCGCACTCTTCACAAAGGGTTTTGTCAACAAAGTCGTGTGCAGCAACATTCTCTTTATTTTTCTTCTTTTTTTTTTTTGGCATGTCACAGTCGGAATGGTCTGAGCGCGGTAGCTAAAAGTTTTCCCACAAAACATTCTTCTTCCAAAGCGTTGCCAAATGGTAAGTGCGGTGCGCAAAATAATCGGTTTCATTGTTGTCCTTTTTTATTCGACCGCTCAAAGCAGTTTTAGACGCATTCTTTTACTCGATCGGCTTACTTAGTAGCCTGCACGTTGATCGAGGATTTTAAAGACAACACAGGTCTTTCCTATTCGTAAGACGGTTGGGAAAATAAAATAAATGGCACTTCTGTTAGAAATTCAGAGCCGAACAAAAAAACAAAGGCAAGCGATGCATCTTACGCCTTAGCAAACATTGCTGTCCATTGTTTGTCTTAGATAATTATTCAAAATTAGATCCATTTTAATTGATCAAATCATATAAAAGGCCCATGCACTTTCGAGTATTCATTTGTTCAAAACCACTTTCGAGTAACATGTCAAAGCGTTCGGGACACCAGCCCGGCTTTTACGCATCATTATTTCATGACTTTTGTGATCGTGGCCTCTGTTATAAGTACCGACCCAAGCAAAAGCCTGTTGTTATGGGTATTTATGAAGTTGAGCGCATAATTTATAGTCTCCAAACGAAATCAAGGAAGCAACGTCGAGTATGTTATTCAGTGGAAGAATTATTCTTCAACTGAGAACAAGTGGGAGCCGCCCGAACACTTGCCAGAAGACCTCATTGCCGCCTTCGAGAGAAGATCAGTCGATCCTGTTCGAATCGACGAATGCAGAGAAAGACTTACTCTTCTATTTGAGAAGGGTCTGAAAGTGACCCTGGCCTGCAAAGAGACCATTGTCATGTGGAACGATGTGATGCGAGCGCTTTTTCCTGGTTTGCCGTCAGTTTTTCTTGAACGGAACACATTGTTAAAATCGAAATTTCTTAGTTGATCTGAATTTTTTGCTGTGTAAACGACGTGTTGAAATAAAGCTTTTTTCAGTGGAGCTTGCAATGTGCTGTTTTGCGTGCTATTGTTGTGGGAGGCGGAGTTTTTCATATTATTATTACTCGCGGGAGTATAGTACTTGTAGTTGTAGTAAACCAGCGAAAATTTGCAGGAGCTTTGCTGACACTCGGTACTAACTTTTCCATATGCTTGAAGAACAGCTTCCATACCAGAAAGCTTCCAAAATAGTGTGTTTTCAAAGCAAATTTGGTAATACTTGTAGAGACCTTAAAAAACAAATTTTTGCTCAGAATCATTTATTGATCCCTCCTCTACAAATTCCATATGCTGGTACTTGCCCAGGGGAATTAATATGCCCGTGAAACAGAAAAACGTAAGCGCTGGTGGCCGCTTGTTGGCCGTATTCTTTGTTGTGACGCACACTTTTCTCTAATCAATTCTGAATTTTGGCGCCAGCGCGCATAAAAAGTACCCGAATGTGTCTCGGCATTCTGGGCGATGTTCCGAGCAACTTGCTTGGATTGTCCTCAGTGCCTAATTCTGGGATTTTGGACTCCCACTTGTGTACTGGAAACTTCGCGTCTTCAAGAATCTCAGTTGCTTTCTGTTTGAACTCCTGTAGTTCATCCACGCCTTTTTGCGGTTTTCATGAGATTGTCCACATAAGTGTTTCCTTTTAGCGCTTGGACAGTATCCTCTAACTCTGGCGGTTGCCCATTGAAATAATGTTGAAGGGTAGCCCCTGGCGTGAACGAGCTAGCTTCTGCTCCGAAGGGCACTCTAGTGAAGCGTAAATGTTCCTCCTTGCCGTTTATGTTGAACAAGAAGCGAAACACATCTCTGTCCTCGTCCTTGATTTTAATTTGTAGGAACGCCTTTTGACAATATGTCGACAATATGTCGGCTGTGATCCTTTTGGCCAGCGCCAAGGATACGAACCTCTGGTCGAATCCAAAAAAGGACGCTTCTGATTGGCTGGTAAATACACAGCAATAAACGTGACCGGATCGGAAGCTGTTTTTGCGAAGTGTCAGGCAATGGCGGAATTATTAAACAAGTCCCACGAAAGCTGCAGAAATGATCAGATACAAAGGGAACCACCGCGTTTGATTTTGTAGAGATAAGGCCAAATTAAATGGAATTTTAATAGCTCTTAAACAGCTTACAGATGTCGATTTACAACATGTACTCCGACCAATGTTCAAGGTGTTTGTGCCGTTCGTGTGTAAATAAACTTTCCACATCAAAACCAATGATAAAGGAGTTGAAATATCTTGTTGAAGAGTTAGAGTAGGCGAGGCAATGTGCAGATCATGTTCAAAGAGGGCGTAAGTTAGACGAGGAAGAGAGATGGGACAAAGTATAAAACTGGAGCAGCAATGTTTGTTTAGGACAATAGTAAAAAGGAATAAAGTTATAGACAACTATTGAATTACTTTCTCCAGCAATTTTTAATCATACTGCTGTTTGAGACCTCTGTCATTTTCTGTGCAATGTGTCCTTCAAGGTCAAGTTGTGATAATGGTGCAGCCAAAACATCTGACTCAGGGTACGAGTACAACATTCTTTTCTCATTCATGATCTGGGTACTGGGCATCAAATAAAACATTCTTTATTTGGCGATAGGAGCAGTTCCTATTGGCTCATACTGCTCGTACTCTGCGTTTCTTGCAAGGTTACCATATATCAGTGTCAAAGGAAAATTAAGTGCTTTTGAATCAATCTGTAATTTAATGGACCCAAGATTGCCTCTAATTTAATTGGTGTTTCCTTGATTTAGCCTTGGACGTGCAGCCAAAAAACAAATCAGGTTTTTTTTGTTATCTGAAAAGGGATCTAAAAGCCCTAAGGACTGGACTATGTCTTCCTTCTTCTACAAAGTTACTGTAGTTGTGCAGGCAGGCTAAGCTTGGGATACTGGAAAAGACAATTGCATGTAGAAAGTGTTTTCCATACATGGCCAGTACTAGGTAAGAACATTGACCAACACATAAATGTACAGGATTTTCCAGAATTCTAATAGCCAGGTGTAGGGGTCAGGTATGTATTCTATTTTCAGGATTTGAATTTGTTCATAAATAGATGTGTTACAAAAACTGTGTTGTGGCATAATAAATATGCAATCCCCCCTTCCCCGGGCTAAGGACAAGTAAGGGGGCCATGTTAAATTCCTTGGAGGTCACATTTATTTTTAGGGAACTCTTTATGGGTGAAAATATATTTCATGTAATATGTATACTTGAAAGATAAATGTATCTTTTATGAAATCATCCAACAGACAAGGTGGGGAAGGGGATGGCAAGTTTTGAATAGAAAAACTTAATGACCATATGGGATACAACCAAAAAATCCATCAATAATAATGAAACTTTATTTGCACTACAAAATTACATAATGATGAGAAAAGGTACTGGAACACTATCTCATTGTAAAAGTGAAATAATAAAAAAAGGAAAATTATATCAGATAATCCTCAATTAAATTTGCTGAGTCAGTAAAAATCTTAATTTGTTTACTCCTCATTCCACTAGTATGCTAGGTGTGCTTCATATATAACTATCCCTGAACTATCGCCTCAACCCATTCCATGAAGATTTTCTACTTCAGTAAATCATTAAAAATCTTGTTCTCCAGATAGCAGCTACAGTAAGGACTTCTGGGTGGGCTAATAAAAATTGAGGTGGGACTATTGTTGAGGTTAAGTTCTCTCGGCCTTTTTCTAAGCCAACACTGAAACGATGATTCTTTAGAATCCGAACATATATTATAAGCTTAAGTATCCTCTAAGCAGGTAATAGAGCTTAAAGGTTAATGAAACTTGCAAAGTGTGAATGAGCCTCTTCTAAAAGAATCGATTTATGTATCCTTAGAAAGAGGCGTGTTCGAAGGAAATCGATCACATGTTGGCTTCTACCGCATATATGTGACTGTTTTCTGATTGTTGGTCGATTACCGTGGAATCGCCCCTGCTGACTGCCCTAAATTGGTCCTGCTGAATGTGTTGACATGATCAACAGCCGCCATTTTGTCCTGAAACCTCACGCAGGCGCAATCATACCGGAACCAGGATTTTCTGGTTCCGGTTTTGGATTCTTCCAGAGCGTCCGTTGCCCGCTCCGCTGGATAAGGGTAACGCAGGCTATGGGAACGAGATTGTCACACTGCTGGTGAGTGGATGGGACTTGCGTCGAACACCATACTCACCTTGCATTGGTTGAAGTACCGCTCTCTCTCACCACCGGCTTGTGAGGCATGTAAAATACACGTTCATCCGTTGGCTGCTCTGGTACTTCCTCGACAATGCCCTGTTCGATCTTCTTGTAAACTATGTTGTCATAGTCAATCTTCAGCTTTTCGTTTCTCTTCAGTTTTCGTTCTACGTTGTGGAGGCGTTTCCTGCTGGACTGCTCATTTGCATAACGAGCCAGAGGTTCTTAGCAACCACAAAAATACCTGTGGATCCCGCTGAGATAGGGGGCAATTTGCCACCAATCTCAGAAGGATATCCAGCTACTGTGAACATTCCAATGTAATCGAATCGCTTCTGGCACTCGTTTCTGTTTGATATGGGGCGTCAATTTTCACGCTTATCTGTCATAATCCTTAAACGTGAACGTTTATTTATGGCGAGAGTTTAATTAAATTCTATCTTTAGACCTGATGCACACGAAAAGTGACTGCGAGAACGGGAAAACGAAACCCAATAGTTTGTTTTGGGTTTGATGAATTACTCTTGAGGTAGGCTCACTGGTTCCAGAAAATAGCACTAAATTACAACCAAATGCTCGAGTTTTCTTTGTTTCTCTTTCGCATGCAATATGGGAAAAATAATAGGGCTGTTTATACGAGAGAAAATAGGCCGCGGCTTACATAAGACGCGAATGGAACCATTTATACGAGTAAAAACACCAGGCTAGGCCAGGATAAGCCGCAGCTTGAGAAAGCCGTGAACGTACTAGATTTTGTGCCATTTATACGGAGTGTTCGCGTCTTATGTAAGCCGTGGCCAGAGTAAGCCGCGGCTTATTTTCTCTCGTATAAAATAACGGCCCTAATGTGTTTTGATTTTGGAGGGAGATATATCTCTTTTGAACGCTAATTAAAATTCGCTCGTATTCCTAAATCAAACATACTTGCAATACATGGTAATAGTGAACATATTTGCGAGTAATTTACACAAATCGGTCTGCAATTATTACCCTTCTTGAACACCGTGAAAGTAAATTAACATCACTGAGATAAAATAATTCGCTTCAATATGTGATATCGTTGCGTGCTCATGAACAGAACTTTTAATATCCTTACGGTTTCCCTAGGACTGATAAAATTCTCGTTGAATAATTCCTCAATAATCTCGGCAAACGTCGAAGTGGAAGTTTCAGTATTCGACTTCCGAAACCAAACTTGACAGGAAAAGCGACAACGGCGACTGTATCGAAATCATCAATTCAAAACATAACTTCTCCTTTTTCTAATTCTTTTCCGATTGTTAAAATTTGTTTAACTTGGAAAATGCTGGCGAACTGTCCAAGGACTAAATTACTCTGAAGGGCATTAAAGTAAGGAAAACGTTCTCGAAAAATACAGTCATCCGAACGCGTTATTGTTCTGCAAAGAAATGTACCAAATGTCAAACGTTTTGGTCGTTAAACCCGCTTACAACATTTGCCTAGATTTTTATCTGCACTTCATAAAACTGTTCATGTTATATATCCCAGAAGCCCTCAGGCATACAGTGATGCCAGGACCTCAACCTGGATGAACCAGAAAAGATATAGAACATTTTCCTAGATTTTTATCTGCACTTCAAAAAAATGTTCATGTTATATATCCCAGAAGCACTCAGGCATACAGTGATGCCAGGACCTCAACCTGGATGAACCAGAAAAGATATAGAACATTTAACCTAGATTTCTATCTGCACTTTAAAAAAATGTTCATGTTATATATCCCAGAAGCCCTCAGGCATACAGTGATGCCAGGACCTCAACGTGGATGAACCAGAAAAGATATAGAACATTTGCCGAAATTTTTATCTGCATTTCCAAAAAAAACCTGTTATGTTAAATATCTCAGAAGCGCTCAGGCATACAGTGATGCCAGGACCTCAACCTGGATGAACCAGAAAAGATATAGAACATTTGCCTAAATTTTTATCTGCATTTCCATAAAAAACCTGTTATCTTAAATATTTCAGAAGCGCTCAGGCATACAGTGATGCCAGGACCTCAACCTGGATGAACCAGAAAAGATATAGAATATTTGCCTAGATTTGTGTCTGCACTTCAAAAAACTGTTCATGTTATATATCCCAGAAGCACTCAGGCATACAGTGATGCCAGGACCTCAACCTGGATGAACCAGAAAAGATATAGAACATTTGCCTAAATTTTTATCTGCATTTCCAAAAAAAACCTGTTATGTTAAATATTTCAGAAGCGCTCCGGCATACAGTGATGCCAGGACCTCAACCTGGATGAACCAGAAAAGATATAGAACATTTGCCTAACTTTTTATCTGCGCTTCAAAAAAATGTCCATGTTATATATCCCAGAAGCGCTCAGGCATACAGTGATGCCAGGACTTCAACCTGGATGAACCAGAAAAGATATTGAACATTTTCCTAGATTTTTATCTGCACTTCATAAAACTGTTCATGTTATATATCCCAGAAGCGCTCAGGCATACAGTGATGCCAGGACCTCAACCTGAATGAACCAGAAAAGATATGGAACATTTGCCTAACTTTTTATCTGCAAGTTACATATGCTAAATCACTTGAATATTTTCCTATTGCTATTTTCCACGCACAAACAAACACAGAGTCCTAAACTCCTTGGTAGTTTGAAAAGGCTTGCAGAAGTTGTTTCTGGACGATAATATATTCTCTAACGATAATTTTGAATTTTCAAACTGCCTCTATGTTAA
This sequence comes from Pachyseris speciosa, assembly GCA_016490735.1. Taxonomy (NCBI): domain Eukaryota; kingdom Metazoa; phylum Cnidaria; class Anthozoa; order Scleractinia; family Pachyseridae; genus Pachyseris; species Pachyseris speciosa. The sequence goes on from JAEMWC010000729.1 coordinate 176,005, forward strand.
TCACCACCATAAGTGGAAGAAATAGTCGCCAGATAAAATATTTTGTGCTTTGACAGAGAGCAGCTATGTAAAAGATATAAGTACCCATATCCAGTTATAAAGACAAAATAAGGAGCCGCCCACTTCCGCGCCCCCTCACCAGCCCGATCTTCATTATCGTGGATCGATGACGAGTGCGCGCGTATTTCGCGGCTTCATATTTAATTTGCCGCCAGATTATAATTAATTTGCCGCCGGAATATACATGAACTTTGCTACATATACATAAATACGCTTGAACAGAAAGATTACCGCTCAACAATGGTCCGAGACCGAAGGAATTCCAACTCAATCAAATCTTACAGAAAATTTACATTAGAATATAATCCCAGGGAAAATGTCATGGGCGATTCCTACCAAACGTACCAATGTAACAAAATCGAAAGTTACGTCGATCTTACCTCTTACGTTCGTATTTCAGCTTTTAAAATTGTCTGAAGGCGATTTACTTCGGCTTAAAATATAGTTACAACTTACCAAAGTCCATTGCACGTCAATGAAATCACCCGATAAAACAGAATTTCAGCGTGAGAAGGCGTCACTCTCTGTAATTTCTGTCCATGACATACCGAGATATGCCGATTATCCCCTCGAAAATCTCAACGAATCGCTAAAGCATAACATTTGACAAAACTAGCGTTTTATCGTACAAGTAAAACCATAAAATGCCATAAGAACAAGGCGTAAGCGTGCCGCGTGCCGGTAAATTAAATTCTGCCGCTGAAGCGCAAAAACAACACTTCTTTCAAGGTGTGCTAAGATGCTCCTGCAGTGAAACCACAAATGGAGTCCGTTGACGGCTCTAATGCAGACCTATAACGTCACTCCTTAGCAACCAGACTTGGGAGATTTTTTAACTTCCGGTTATCTCTGGCTCGTTATGATTTGAAAGCTTGCGCCTGGAATCCACGGCACGCCCACCTCGTACCTCCCATCACTAATGGCGGATCACTAAACAGAAATATTTCAGTCAAAATAAAAATATGACTTCTCCAAATTAAAGCTTCAAATATCGCGAGTCGGTTGTTAAGCAACACACTTTCGAAATTTGAAGAAAAGAGACGAGTGATTTTCTGATCGTAGTAGCACTTTAAATTCGGCAAACCTTTTCACGAGGACAAACTCTACTGGATTAAATTCTTCACAACTTCACAAAGATATGTATATATTTGTTCAGGTCGATCGTAGGTGTGACATGTACAGTATTTCTCACACGAAGAGATTTTCCTGGACACGTCGATATCTTGTTTTTCTTTAGAAGTCTACAATAAATAGGCTTTTTTGAGGTCAACAGAATGTATAATTATCTGTAAACCAATATTTGGAGTACAAGATGTAAAAGAAGCCATAACTTATGCAGTGTTTGTTTACTGACAGCTGAGTTCAGTGAAGTGTGACCGAAAACACTGTCGGTAGTACAAGCGCTGACCTCACGTAAATATGTTTTTCTCTCCAACATACCTCAACATATTGCCGATCTTAACCTGCTCTTTTAAATCTGAAAGGGGGTAAATTTATTTGCGAGCGACGTCCTTGAAGTCAAATGGAGTTAAACAGGAAAAGAAAAACACTCACCGCTTGGTTTATTCGTCACACAAGTTAGAAGTAAACACAACCACTAGTGCAGTGCCTCTCAACTATAGATACAAGTTTTCTTTAAAAAAATACGACGCTTAATACAAATTTGAAAGCGAATATAATAAACGTTTATCAGCAAACGATGATGTGATGGTCCCTGACATTCTAGTGACTACAAATGAGTCGCAAAGGTGGACTCAGCTCGCTGCATTAACTTCAACAACTGATAAGCTTGAATTTCCATACGCTCCGATCGATTACACTGCTGTATACGTTGAATTTATCATGAAGCCAAGCCTTGAACAGATTTGTCCTCGTTGTAGATTCGTTGATGCATTTTGACCCCCTTTACTTTACTCTCTTGAGGAGACTAATTGACCGCAGAGTGTTCAAACACCGCTTTCGATGGTCGATGCCATACAAACGAAACAAACATAGGCACGCAAAGTGTGCATGAGATATTTTGTAATGGCTTACCACTGGACGACATGTGAACGACAGGTGTAAACTAGTAATAAATGATAGCAGAAACGAGGCGTTTTCAAAACCATACGTTTTCAAAAGATTGTTTTCGGATGTCTTCGTTTTCATCAGCGTTTTTGGGCGTTTTAGTGTGGACGATAGGCGAAAACGAATCAAAGTGTATGCGTTCTCAAACGAAAAGGCATTAGCTGAATTATTGAATTTGAATGACTGGCAAAACTCAATGCTCTCTTCATCGTATGCGTCCCTTCAAATTTCACGTCAGAGGCAGTCGAGTGGCCATTAGAATATTTCGACGCCATTCTCTTATTTCAAAGGGGATGTTTTGATCGGAAAAGGCGAAAAATGTCGACGGTCTCGAACTTTTGGGCATGCAAGAAGGCCGCGAGTGGATGATAAAAACTATCCCTTTCCTATATCGTGCCCAGAGCTACTTTACCATCGATCAACACAGCAGAATTTATATTTCCTTGTCATGTAAGACTACATTAACATTTTAGTGCAATCAAATGGGACTTTGCTTTCACTACGATGTTTATGATATGTTATAAAACAAATGGTAAACGTATCAGCGTGCACTATTGCGTTATGGATGCACTTGGTAGGTACGCGAAGCACTTAAGAAGTGGACGCCCATCCGTTTACCATTTGTTAACTTGGTTTCTGACCAGAAACTGACGTGATCTCTGAGTTTTCCTGTCTTGGCCCTGTCTGCTCTTTCAAGGCGCGCATGCGTTGATTACAAAATACGTAATAAACATGACAGGCATCACTGGATGTATGGTATGCAACATTTCGCATTCACATATCTCTGCGCATGACCCACGCGCATGGGTAAGTTAGTCTCATTGATGACCATCACCGATCTTAATCTCTGATCTAATGCTTTAAAAGACGCAATTGGATTGGCTGTTAGCTGAAACAATGCATCTAAAGTAGTCTTTATTTCACTGGTTGGATGAACGGTCGATCCGCCCGTACCCTTGCCCGTCCATTCGTCCACCCAGAAATTTTGCAGGCCGACTAATAGGCTATTTTGTTATACAAAATAGCTCAAAACGAGAAAAGATATACTTGGGGCCTGGATTCGACTTCATTCCACAGCGAGGATGATGCAATCCTTTTGTCTCATTGGTCTCCTTACTTCCAAGGGACGTCACGAGATGTTTTACGGACGGAAACGATTCGATTACTATAGTGTGCCGAGAATAACGAACCCACCCCGTCTCACGCCGGTCGTGATCTCAAATACGATCGACGGTCGGCGGGTGACTGAAGTCCTAAATGGAATGCAATTTTTGAAAGATAACTAAAAAATAACTCCATTATATCCTTTTACTTTATTTATTTATTTATTTATTTATTTATTTATCATCGTCATCATCATACTGCATCACTGCACATACATTGACACTCTGTGCAAGGGTACTGGTCTTAGGATAGAGGAACTGAGGATAGAGATGTTTGGTCCAGGATTGTCGGGAGCAGCTCTCCAACCTTACGATTCTTGTAACTCAGCTTTTCTGAGTACCGTAAAAGTTATATTCAGTCCCCCGGAGGGAGCTTATTTAATTTCAGGCCTCATTAACGGGGAGCTTATTCGGAAGGGAGGATTAATAGAGTGGGGGGCTTATTATCAATCTTAATGACGCCGTTACGAGGGGCTTAATAGAGCTTTTACGGTAAACAAAGTACCCTTCCAACACGTACATTTTCTGTCAAAGCGACACCATTTTTTTTTATTTTTTTGCGTCTCTACCAGGCCTCTTTCTTTTGTCCCATCGATCGAGAAATACTGAAGGGGTATGGGGAAGAGTTTGAGCTTTTGCCAAGTGAAATGACGCACCTTTATTGCAGCTGAGCAATCAAATTTTACAGTGTATTCCCTTGTTCTGTACTCTTTCTTCTCCAGTCTTCTCTTCTATATCTTTATGATTCTCACAGTGGAAGGAAGTTAGCACTTTCAACGCACTGAAATACCCTAGCAGATCTTTGGTAAGTGTCGTGATAAAGTTGTGTTAGAATTCGACTCGCGATCCTTTAGCTGCCGGAATCGTTTTGTTTTTGAAGAAAACAATCTTCAGTATACAGACCGCGCTCAAATAACTTCGCGGACTTCTTTCGAGCTGCGTTGATATTATAACTGATATCATAACTTGCCACTTTATAGAAGCGAATGCATCTATCTAACCATGCAGCTCCAATAACTCCTGGTTTTTCATTTGATTCTTCAACGAAGTCGCTGTTATAATTAGAGTCAACCTCGATTAACATGAGTTAAAATAGAACACACGTCTGCAACTCTTCCACTTTTTGTCTGAGGCTTACTGGCTAGTTGCCATTGATGCTAAAACCTCTACTGCACGGTAACGAATTACTGTTTAGATCTACACTGATATTCATTGATTCTTGTAGAAGTGATATCTGTTTTCAAAAATAGTTTGCGATTCATTGTTATTTCAGTTTCGCGTGACAGTTGAGTCAGTGTCTGAGTGATTCAGATGTAAGAGGGACGACTGACAAATTTCCCATGTTTAGTCCCACTGATCGAATCCCTGTACGGTGGTCAATTTACATTATCAACTCCGTTGATAAACCAAATTTTCGTGTTCCACCAATGTGGCCCGGGTTCGATTCCCGGACCCGACGTCATATGTGGGTTGAGCTTGTTGTTGGTTCTCTTCTCTGCTCCGAGAGGTTTTTCTCCGGGTACTCCGGTTTCCCCCTCTCCTCAAAAACCAACACTTCTAAATTCCAATTGGATCCGGAATGCCCGAGCGTTTATTACATGAGTCCCCGGCTCGGGAGATTGGGCAACCACTCCCCACGTTATCGAGCTTAAATAAACTACTTTTTACTTTGAAAGCAACTTCTCATTGATTGAAGGATAGAAGTCACATACGTCGAAACATATGAATGAGAGTGACTCTTTATTCTGTAAGCTGTTGAACCATGATAAGACGCTGGAAGTGTTCTTCCACTGGTTGATTTGCGTGCTGCGGATGATGGCGGCGTTTATTTCATCAAGGATATGCTTGCTAACTTTGCCGAATCGGCAAAGTTAGCAAGCATATCCTTGAGAAAGTCCTTGTGTTGCGTTACACGCAACACAAACTTTCTTTCCGGAAGAAACTATTCAAACAGCACGGAACTATCAAAACATATCTGGTCACTCAAAGACAACTACACCAATTTTACAGGCTCTGAGACTGAGGAGAATTTGTTCGTCGGATAAGATATTCGACAACCGGGCTGCTGAATTAATTGGATTTTTAGTGGCTAGAGGGTACGATGAGAGATTTGTACGTCGACAAATTCGAAGGGCTAAGAGGATTAACAGAAATGAAGCACTAACGCCGGCTCAAGAAAGAAAGAAAAATAACAGGACGCCGTTTGTTGTGACTTACCACCCTGGATTGCCGAATATAGGGGGAATACTTCGAGATCTGCATCCCTTATTACATATGTCTGACAGATGTAAGAAGGCCATTAAAGAATGTCCTATGGTGGCATTTCGTCGCCCTAAAAGCCTAAAGGATTATCTTGTGAATGCTAGAATACGACCTGACAACAATAATTCTGTGCCAGGAAATTACCGTTGTTCTTCTACGCGCTGCGAAATTTGTAGAAATAAGAACTATCTGAACATCGGAAATACGTTCGTCAGCAACACCACTGGAAAATCATACAACATTAACTATAACCTAGACTGTAACAGTAGCAGTGTTATCTATTTGCTAAGTTGCAAGATTTGTGGTAAACAATATGTGGGATCAACAGTTACTAAATTTAGACTTAGATTTAATAACCATAGAAGTAGATTGAGGGGACATTCAAGGTTGGAACCAGGAGATAGGGCCAGCGATGATTTAATCTACATGCACTTTTTTACAGAGGGACACAATGGTTTGGACGATGTCTCAGTTCAAATAATTGATAAAGTTTATGATAGTGTAGACAATTTGCTGGAGAAAGAGGGCCAATGGGCATACAGATTGAGAACAGTAGCGCCGGAGGGTCTTAACGAAAGTGACTTTTTTATTGTCAGAACCGCAGAAGTCGCGCGCGTAATTAATTTCTTGTCAGGCTTTTCTAGTGCACGCGCCTATTATTACCGTTAGCGTTCGTGTTTGTATTGCACGCGCTTTTTGTTACCGGTATAATTGTTAGCGCTCACGTGTTTAGATTTGTAAGCCGCACTTTTATAATTGCGTGTAACGCTTGTAACAGTCATTCACCCTGAGGAAGACTGTTCTGCACAGTCGAAATATAGGTGGTCCTTAAAAATGTTTTTTCCCTTGTGTTTAGTTATATATACATATATATATAATATATAACAAGCATCAGTCACAAACAGTTAATCTTCATGAAGAAACATCAACTATCACAAATGAAGATAACCCACATGTTTTGTTCCCTAATGTTTTTACCCTTATGAAGACCACTTTATGTAGTCGAAATATAGATGTGGAACAAAATATGTGAGTGATTTCCTGCCGTTTGAATTTGTTTGACTCGCAAATCGCTTCTTAACTATGTCTTAGTTATATAAAATACCATTTCAATTTATTTGCGACTTTTGCATTTAGTAGTCTTCACTACATCATCACAACATACATCACTAGAATCCCTCTGGTGGAATGGCGGGATTAATGGTCGGACTGTGTTTTACACTCGTCGACACAGCGTTGGCTTTCCCTGCGAAGATTTCGCCTCTCTAGACAGAAATGATTTAGCTCAGTTGACCTTTCCAGATGTGCATAATTAGATACATTGCTTTCTCGTCAGGGAGACTCTGACTGTTATAATTGTGAATCTGCCAATCCAAATGTTTTAGTTGGATTTGTTAAGAAACAGTTAAAGTTAATTGCAAGTTTATAATTAAAATAATTCATTTATTTATCGTGTGACCACGGTTATGTTAGTCTTTCATTTTTTAAGTGATTCATGATCAATGACTTCTCGTTTTTGTCAGCGGATGTGTATATATATTCTTTTTACTTGTAGTGAACGGATTTTTCAAAAGCGCTCAGCCCTTAGAGGAGTAGTGACTATTTTCTTTAATCAGTTTAAGACTTCACGAGTAATTCTCGTTTTATTGCTAAAGCTCTGTTCCGTATGTAAAGCAACGCCTAGACTGATTGGAAAAAAAAAACAAAACAAAACAAAACAAAACAAAACAAGAGGTCAGCAATGTATTCAAATCAAATGGCCTTAAAATCACAATCGAAGCAAACAAAAAAAACCGTCAACTTCCTAGACGTAACCTTCGACCTCACAAGTGGAACTTACAAACCATTCATGAAGCCCAACAGCAAATTACTCTACGTCCACCGACAGAGCAATCACACCCCCCTCCCCAATCACTCCTTTCAAACATCCCAGAAAACATCAACAAGAGGTTAAAGAGCATCTCATCAAGCCAAAAGGTTTTTAACGAGGCCATTCCTCCTTACCAAGAAGCACTTGAAAAAAGTGGGTATAACTACTAGCTAACATGTAACCCCCCCGGAAAAATCCAGAAAAATCCCAGAAAAATCCCAGAAAAATTGGGTGAGGGTGTGCGGCCCGCTTCCTCAAACCCTTACCCTATTTCATACCCAAATCTTCGATTTCAGAACTGACCAAAAATTTGATACCCTATTTCAGACCTATTTCACGTACACAGTTGGCATAAATTGCGTCAGACAACAAAACCCTAGTCACTAATAACACCCCCACCTCTTCACAAGAATCTGATAAGACATGTAAATGCCGAAAGAAAGATGAATGCCCCCTTGAAGGAAAATGCATAGAAGCAAATGAGGTCTATCAAGCAACCGCAATCATACGTGGGACTCGCAACAAATTTCAAAGAACGATACAGAAAGCACAAAGTATCCTTCCGACACGCCAACAAAAGAAACGAGACTGAACTTTCAAAGCACATATGGACACTGAAAGACACCAACAAGCCCTTCAGAATAAAGTGGAACGAATTCTCAAGATGATGATGATGATGATGATACTTTAATTATGTGTCAATTGAGGATCTAGCTCCTAAGTGACAAGGAGCTAATTGGAGACACCACTAAGAAATGTAATTTGTGCCTTTACGAGAAATGTGTGATAATCTGCAAGAAAAACCTAAGTTGTAGTCTCAACAAACGCAACGAGTTAGCGAGTTTGTGCCTCCGCAGGAACAGATACCTCCTAAAGAACTTTAAGATTACGTGACACTATTATTAGCACCATAGCAACCATATATTTGTATATATACAGCCAGCATTTGAATTTACCGGTCATTCGTTTAAATTGCCTGATGAGTGTTGTCGTTTTTTGACCATACGAAACAGAGCTGTAGCAATAAAACGAGAATTACTCGTGAAGTCTTGAACTGATTCAAAAAAAAAAAAAAAAAATAAAAAAAAAAAAAAAAAAAAAATATATATATATATATGTATGTATATACATATTCATATATAGTTCGTGTGAAGATAGCAAACAGCGAACACTTTAATAAGACGTTTCGCCCTTCGGGCTTCTTCAGTAAAAGTGTGTACAGGATTAAAAATACTTCGAAAAAAATGTATAGATCTTCGATCTTAAATAGGCTAAAAGATGAAAAAAAAAAAAAAAAAAAACAATTGAGATAACAAATAAAAATAAATAAATAAAAAACAATAAAAATTAACGGTGTAAGAGGAAAAACCCTAGCTCCTTAGGGTATTGCGTAACGGTTTGAAAAAAAAATGGTGTGACAAAATCTCAAATCAAAGCCTTTTAACGATGGCGTTTTCTAGCTCACAATGTCATTCTTGGTAACAGCATCAAAGAGGGCTAAACAAACACTTTAGCACGAATTGAGTCGGTTTGCATGTTCAGTTCTAGTTTGAGTTTGGCGAGGCAATCAAATTTGCCGGTACATTTCGTAAGCACGTGAAACTGTTCTAAAAGACGCTGTGGTATCCGAACATTATGTTGGAGCTGGTAATGTTTATAAATGGAGGACGATTTCCTTTTGTATTCCTCAGTCCAAGCTCTTATGCAGGAGCCCACGCGTATACCTCACAAGATACATTAGAATTATCTAGACAATTCTTATAACAGCTAAGTTGTTTAAAAATGTGAGAATCTCGTCCCGAAAAAGATGTTCATTTACACGTGTGTGAAAATGCCCATTGGTTTCAGCAATACATAACCATCTCCGCAGGAGGCGCAAAACTGGTACACAACACGTAAATTCAAAGAATCCTGAACAGAATCTTCATTGAAATGTTTGCTTTAGTTTGAAGTCTCGTGTTGTGTTAAATCAAAAAGAGCTTTCATATTCGTCGGGCCGAATGGCCGGACATCATTACCTCTTCATGAGCACCGAAGGGGCAAAATCAGTTGAATGCGAATGCACTTTGAATAGCCAAGAATAAGCGATAATTTCCCTGCAGAGCATTAATAAACTTCGTTTTTCTGATTTTCCAAAGTCCACCTTAATGTTTTGAACAACGAGCTTTTGAAGAGGAATGCTATATCTACTATGATATATGTGAAGTTTTACGAAGATTTTGCACCACCTTTCTGCGTACGTAAATTAAGAACAAACTGGCTTTTTCAGTGAGGAACATTGTTCCCTACACGGTTGAAATAGTTGAAACCCGAACTTAATAAGCAAATTGAGTTTGTTAGTTTAGCATTACATTTTAATTGTATTTACCGTGATTATTCGTTTTGTTTACTGTGACATTATTGGTAGTTTAATATGTTTACATGCAGAACGTTTGAATTTATAAAGCATTGTATGAACAGTTATATATACTCATTATCTTTTAACCCTTTACTACTGTACTCGTTTGGCTGAAGATGGTGTTTGAAAAATCCAAACACGTTCCAGAAACTTGAAAGCGTTGTTGTTGTTTTGTGTGTGTGTGTGTGTGTGGGCTACTTGTGGTAGCTCACACTATAGTCATGGAATTTCTCCGTCAGTCCGTCCGTAAGGGGCGACCTGCACCATTTGCAGCACCTCACAAGATTGGTTCAAAACAACAATAAACAAAGAATTAAAACAATGGAACCTAGCCATAAAACAATAGAGGTGCAACTGATAAAGATCCAGTGAAATTAGAGGTTTCAAAGAGGTGCAGCCCTACCCGTCCGTAACACATCACGCGACGTCCCTTGGGAGTAAGATCACCAATCAGACAGAGGGATCACCATCCTTACTGTCGAATGTAGTCGAATCCAGGCTCCAAATGCATCTTTTCTTGTTTTCTTTTCATTTGTATGGCATCGACCATCGAAAGCGGTGTTTGAACACTCTGCGCGAAATTGGTCATTCAATCTCCTCAAGAGAGCAAAGTAAAGGGGGTCAAAATGCGTCAATGCATCAAGGCTTCACTTCATGAGAAATTCCACGTATACAGCAGTGCAATCGATCGAAGCGTATGAAAATTCAAGCTAATAAGGGGGTGAAGTCAATGCAGCGAGCTGAGTCCATCTTTTCGACTCATTTGTAGTCACTAAAATGTCAGGGACCATCACGTCATCGTTTGCTGATAATTGTTTACTATCTTCGCATCAAAAATTTGTATTAAGCGCGGTATTTTTTAAGTTTATAAGCTTATAACAACTTTATTTGCAAGTAGAACTCGAACTCAAAGAGAGAGAGAGAGAGAGAGAGAGAGAGAGAGAGAGAGAGAGAGAGAGAGAGAGAGAGAGAGAGATAGAGAGAGATAGAGAGAGAGAGAGAGAGAGAGAGAGAGAGAGAGAGAGAGAGAGAGAGAGAGAGAGAGGGAGAGAGAGAGGGAGAGAGAGTATAGATGCAAAAGGGTGTCAGCAGGGAAGAACTTAATCCTCATATAAAAGCTGACCCCAGATGAAAAAAGATATACGTGTATTTAAATATATAAAAATATGTATAAATACATAAAAATCCTGTGACTGAGAGGCACTGCACTAGTGCTCAAGCAGTTTAAGGCCTGGGTTTAGAAATATGTTCATAAATATGGTTGATCGCCAATATCTTATTCCAGATTGCCTAGAACTGGATGAAACTTTCCCTGAAGATAAATCTTGTTGTCCTTGTTTGCCTTAACGTATAAATTTGATCACGTGATCAGTCACGTGATCAAAATTTGGAAAAGTCTTAAATCGGCGATGCGGTGGCGGATTTTAAGTTTACAGATAAATAAATCAGCGTTTTTAATATAAATCCAACATATCTAACTTTCTACGCTTGGAGTGATTGCTCACGAGTTTTAGTTTTTAAATTATCAACAGCTAAAGGTTGAATTCTGGGAAGAAAAATGACCTTTGCCCTCACAACTTTTTTGTTGAGAACGATGGACGGTCACTCCAAACGTGAGACGCTGGAAATAATTAATACGCATAAGAAAAGCGTTTTTATTCGATATTATATCCCACAAAAGTCACCTACTCCTCAAATAAGTGATGATTTCAAAGAAATGGTCACGTGACACGCCACGTCATCTAAGATAACGTTTATTGCACGTCAAAATGTTAAGGATGATGAGAACTACCCATGTGCCGAATTTCGTTTCAGTGTCATTCCCCTGGGCAGTTATATCGTAAAAAACCGTTTTCTCTAATAAACGCCCCCTGACCCAGGCCTTAAACTGCTTGAGTGGTTGTGTTTACTTCTGTGACGAATAAACCAAGTGGTGAGTAATTTTTTTCCCTGTTTACCGTCATTTGACTTCAAGGTCGTCGCTCGCAAATAAATTTATCCTCTTTCAGATTTAAAAGCGGATGTTAAGATCGGCAATATGTGGAGGTAAGTTGGAGAGAAAAAAATATTTACGTGAGGTCAGCGCTTGTACTACCGGCAGTGTTTTCGTTCAAACTTCACTCAGTTCAGCTGTCAGTAAACAACCACTGCATAAGTTTTAGCATCTCTTGCATCTGGTAGTCCGAATATTCGTTTACAGATAATTATAGATAATTATACATTCTGTTAGCCTAATAAAGACATATTTAATTTAGAGTTCTAAAGAAAAACAAGATATCGACGTGTCATACCTTCAATCGACCTGAACAAATTTTCGCGCACATATCTTTGTAAGGTTGCGAAGAATTTAATCCATCGATCGGCGAATCGATCGGGAAGACATCGCAACTTGATCGCTGTGGCAATTTTTTTTATTTAGAAACAAGTTTGCGAATTCTTGGTTTTCACCGTTTTCACGTGACGTCGGGAAAAAAAATAAATTAAACATATGAATTGTTTACCGGTGAGGGGCGCAATGAGTTTGCGGAATGGCATGTGGCATGACTTGCGGCATGGTATAATTATGAGGGAATGTAATATATGCAGATTGAAATTAATTTAACTGGAAGCGCGCACTTTACTGAATTTCTGTGGTTAATAATTCTACCGTTAATAATCTTGGAACTCGCTTTTATTGATCGTGTCTGACAGCTTAACTGACAGTGAATAATCGCAAGCTAGTTTCCGAATTCGGTCACAAAAAAATATTGAAAACAAATTTGTCAGAATTTGACCGAGAAATATTTCAGTGTTGAGTACTGCTCTCTGATCGAAACTCTTCTGATGATTGTATTACATTCGGATGTAACTGTTGACATGAAATCAAATCAGATAGGGCAGAGTTTTTTGACAGTCTCTTTAGGTAATATGAGAATTATAAACAAGCAGGCAGTGAGAATATAGAGATTACTTCATGGGAGATGCGCGCCTAGGATGCAAGTGATCATGCTTTTTTTCGTAGACTCAGCTGTGATGTAATCGCTAAATTAGCGCGAATACTGTTTGGAGTCAGTTTAGATGATCACAAGCAAATTTCTTTCAAGTTTGTAACTAAACGACTCATTGATTTTATGATTGTGCGTTTGACGGAAGTTTTGCGAGGGCAAGAATGTGGCTAGTTAAAGATGTGTTTCAGCTTAGGTAAATGGCTTGAAGGAGATTTTGATCCTGTGAGGTGTAAGATTAACACGTTTAATGTACCGTGGAATGAGCGCAAAAATATGCAAACAGAACTCCTTTGTGGCAATTTCGAAACATCGAAAATCACTCGGTGCGCGCGTTGGGAGTGATGTTATGGTATCTTCGGAGTTGCATTAAGTGTTTATTAAAGTCTACGAGTCTTCTGCTTTTACGTTCGTTATTGGGGTGATCAGTTTCAGGATGGACTCATCTGAGTTGTAATTGCTATCTTTGCCCGAATACTGTTTGGAGTCAGTTTAGGTGATCCCAAGCAAATTTCCTTCAAGTTTGTAACTTGACGCTTCGTTGATTTTATGATTGCTGTGCGATTTGAAGAGGGTTTTACGAGGACAAGAATGTCCTTTAGTGATTTTACCTTCTAGTAAGATACAATCGATGGCTGGCTAAAGACTTGATGTGTCTTTCTGTAGGTGAACTTAACTTCAATCAGGATTATCTTTAAAACGAGTGTTGGAGGGTAGCCTTTGGATCCTTCGTCAGTTGCTTTTGAGCTTTTTTTTGCTGAAGGTAGAATCAAGTCTCTTTATATAGCGGACTTAAGCCAGCAGAGTGTTTTGTGATTGGTTAGTTAAAAGCGGGATTCTTATTGGAATTTCCTTCAAAGTTCTTTCAAGTGTTTATTCAAGTCTACGAGTCCTCTGAATGTAGAATCAAGTCTCTTTATATAGCGGACTTAAAACCGCAGAGTGTTTTGTGATTGGTTAGTTACAACCGGGATTCTTATTGGAAGATATAGACTATCCAATGGCGTGAAGGGAATTTCGAGTTGTTTATTGAAGTCTACGAGTCCTCTGCTTCTACGTTCGTTATCGGGATGATCAATTTCAGAATGTAAGTGAACATGCTTTTGTTTGTAGACTCAGCTGCGATGTAATCGCTAAATTAGCGCGAATGCTGTTTGGAGTCAGTTTAGGTAATCACAAGCAAATTTCCTTTAAGTTTGTAACTAAACGCTTTGTTGATTTTATGATTGTTGTGCATTTGAAGGAAGTTTTGCGAGGACAAGAATGTCGTTTTCTGTGATTTTTCCTTTTTGTGAGATACAATCTGTTGCTGGTTAAAAGGTGCTGCGAGGTATAAGGTTAACACGTTTAATGCATCGTGGAATGAACACAAAAATATTCACACAGAACTCCTTTGAGGGCTTTTTGAAACATCGAAAATCATTCGGTGCGCGCGTTGGGAGTGATGTTAAGGTATTTTCAAAATGTATTGTCGTTCTGTGCTTACGGTGGCACCTACAGGTTTCCAGCATTTTCAAACACTACTATTTTGATGGATCATTACTACCAATTTTTACAAGTTAATACCTCTAAAGCGGTATCAAAGAAACGCCCAATCATTGGTGAACAAGTTATGAAACTTTTTTTGACATAACAGGTTACCACAGCAACTCAATAGCCTGTTAAAAACACCCCTTATTTTGGATTTAAGCGACCATGACTCAAAAACGAGCTCGGTAACCCCCATTTTTTATTTTCGGTAAATGATTAGCATAATAAAATAAAACTTTTTGCAAAGTTTAAAAAAATTGTTGGAGCGGATTCAGAGCCACCTTAAATTCCTTTTTTTTTTAATTGTACTCCATCAATCTGCTCATAAAGCGGCCCGTCAAACTGAAAAAGCGGGTTCTTCGTGGCTGCTTTAAGGAGTTCGACCAAGTCAGCTTTATTAAGGTTCAGTTTGTGGTTTTATTGAGCCAATCACCGGTTCGTCAAGCCGCACATTTGTAATGAACGAGGTTACGTCATAGGACACCCAAATCACACCAATGTTGATCTTCGAGCCTCATATGAAAGGTGTCAGATACTGTATATTGATAATGTGATAAAGGCTTGAGATTATCATCAAGGAACTCGGCCAGATCATCATCTATATATATGTGAAGCACTGCTAGACAATTGCGGTGTTCTGGGGCCTAGTTTGATCGTCACGTGACATTGCTTCGTTGCGTTCCGATCATGTATTTTGTGTTGATGCTACGTGTTCGGTGTTCTAACGTGGTCTTGTATCGGTTTTTGCACGTTTAATACATCACATGTTTGGCTACGAGTCAACGATCGAACGACCACGGTTGAACAAACACGAATGACCGAAGCTGGAGTGTGAAATGCCTATGTTTGGTAAACTAGATCACGGGCAGCCCAGGCATACTGTATGTCTAGTTATTAGCTTAATATTCTGCATAGCAGCCAAAATATTGATGTAAAAGTTCAAAAATAAATATTGTTTTAATTTAATATCACTATGTGTTTCAAAAGTTCTTGAAAAAAGCAGACAAGCTAATATTTTTAAAAAATGGGTAACCACTTTGAGTTTAAAACAAGACATGCCTCGATCGTTCAACGATCATCATCAGTTGTGAAATAGTTTAGAGTTGTGATTTGAATTTATACTACCATCGACGTGTACAATTTTTTAAGAAAATTAACGGGCAATACTTAAATACGCGAGACCTGGGACAATACATTTCTTGAATCGGATGTATATAGGGAGGCTAAGTATAAACAGCAAAATAATTACAGCTGTTGCTCAAAGTTGTCATAGTAAGTAGAAATAAATAACAAAAGGACTAACGCAATGGAAAACCACATTAGAAAGAAAGAGTCAGCTCGGCATGTTTAAAGTGCTTGTTTAACGTGGGATTTTCCAAGCGGATATGAGCGGCTTTTAAAATTAGCTGAAATCTACTTGGTGTAGAGTCCAAAATAGAAAAGCACCTCTTTGAAAAAAGTCTGCGGCATTTCTCAGACTGTTATAAATGCTGAAAAATGTGCGAGTTCCTGTCCCTACTCAGATGTTCACAAATGCGTGTTGAGAGATGTCGGCTGGTTTCGCCGATGTAACAGGCATTACATCCTGCACAATGACATAAAGAATCTCACTTTTATTTTACGAAAAAAACGTCTTACCTGTTAATATTATAGAGAAGGTTGTCAATCAATGCGTTAATGGAACTCAAAACTGCCTGTTTCATCTTACTATTTTAAGTTATTTTATGTAGGTCCTTTTTCTATGGAAGCGCAGAAAAGGTTACGGAAACTCATTCAACATTACTGTGCCAATATTAAAATCAAGTTGCTTTTTTCTTCTTTCAAAGTCGATGGTATGTTCAGTGTAAAGGATCCTGTGCCTTTCGATCTCCGTTCGCGTATTGTTTACAAATTTTCTTGTGCAGGGTTTAATGCCTTTCTTTCTAATGTGGTTTTCCATTGCGTTAGTCCTTTTGTCTTATTATCCGACCGTCTGAGGTCACATCTGGATCTGTTGCGGCAAAATATTGATGTAAGGGCCCATGGAGCACATGTTGCAACATGACCACAATAGTCGGATGCGCCAAGGAGAACTCTAGATGTCCTATGAGCCTGTCCACGAGAGGTTCGAGGATTTTTGGAAATGGTCAGAAACAACCCCACCTCAAACTTTGTATGGTGAA
>JAEMWC010000729.1:197500-242500 GCA_016490735.1 Pachyseris speciosa
TATTTCATAAGTCACACTCTCTCTATCACACGGCCCTTTCCCATCTCCACTACACACTGGGAAATCCTATCTTTCACATTATCGTGATTTAAACGGTCGAATCTCTGGAGAAAACTCTTAATCGCAACACCAGCTTCTTCGACCACCTCGATCTTGAAACCCTGTTTCCTTATTTCTCTCTGGTATCTCCTTAGACTTTCGAAAAAGTCCTTCATCCTATTTAATATGGCGCGTGACGAAGGACTTTTCATACTTGATTGGCGCCAATTGTAGCGACCCAAAAACGGGTCGCTGTCCTTAGACCAATCAGAGTAAATATTTGGGACCCTCGGGGATAAAGTTGTCAAACGAAAGTCATTATAAGCAATGAAACGTCACTTGCGGTTGAAATTCCAGCATGAAGTCGATTGCGAAAGCGATAACTGATGCTCTTCTTCCAAATGAGAGTCACGCCACTTCCCATTTTTGGCGCGAAACGCGAATGAAAACCCTTCAAGCGAGACAAGTCGACCTGTCGCTCGCTCAGCCGCTTCGCGGCCTAAAAAGCTCGCTGCCTCGTTTCCGCCCTTCTTGTACCAGTTGTTTCCCTTTCTCATCTTCGTTTGCTCTCGTTCCTCTCTAATCCACTCTTTGGGTCGATGTAACGGTCTTTCTCCCCTCTTGTTCAGCTTTCTTTCTCGCCGTATAATATTTCAGGGCTGACTAAAAAACCTCATACCTGAGTTTCTTGTTGTATCCCGAGTGCTGCATTATCAGAACCATTTCTTTAACATTCTCCACTGCTCTCTCCCCGCCATGGTAACAGATTGCTACAGTTTAGTAGAACTAATATATAGATTAAGCCAAGCCTAAAAGCGGAGCTCCACGATCATAATTTTTTTTTTGTACTGGTATTGAACAACTTCGCATGGCTTTCCTTGCGCCAATATTTTATGTTTAGACCAGTCAACAGGAGTTGACCGCGGTGCAAAAACCGCAAAACGTTAAAACATTACAAGAAAACAATATACGACGCGTATGTTTGTACGAAAACAGATTTAAACAAACAAAAAGCGATCAAACATTTATCCAACATCGTGTTGGACAAGCATGTTTGACCGTTTAGTCACATCTCTCATCATTGCATTTAAATGGCTTTCCATGTTTGTTCTAGATCAAATACTTTCATCCAACATTTGATGTTACGAACAAATGTTTGATCATTTAGCCACCACAACCAACAAAGCGTGCAACCAAATGAACAAAATAACGTCGAAATTTCAGCGATAATAGGCAAAAAATCGTTCTATCGACTCGCTCTGTCAATTGTTTGGTCAAACATTGTACGTGCCTTTAGCCACCCATATGTTTGACAAAAACGACGATGGATGAAAATGTTTGATCGTTTAGCCGGGGCTTTAATCCTTTTTTACGAGGACTCATTGTGATTACGAGTTAATAAGATAAGGGCAAAAGTTTCTTAACGCTGTTGAGGCACAGACGTCGAAAAACAGTCAGCCAAGCGGAGTAAAAAGTCTCAAAACACTTGTTCGCGATCGCTTGCAAGCAAAACAGCAAAACAAACAAACAATTCAACTACTTCTTTGCGTCCAAAATGAGTAGGGATGAAGGTTATTTTATGTCAGTCGAAAGAAAAATACAAGTTTCATTCCTGATCCAAGAAAAGTAACAAAGATTAAACCAAATGTGAAGCTTCAATTTATTTAATTCACCTGTGATGTAGAGGTTCTTGAAAATACGTATCCACTTTAGTAAAAACACGAATATCCATAAATAGCAAGCGGTTTGTCCAAAGGAAGAACTTCTTCCACTAAGTTTGAGCTACTCTTTCCTCCCATTAATGCCGGTGAACTGTTAAGTGACGTTTCTTGGTGAGCTGCAAGGTGCCGCGGTAAAGTGAAAGCCCTTCAAGCGTTGAATCATTTTGTTTCTCAACCAAACAATCCGAGCGCCGTGCAAGTGGATCCAAGTTTTAAGTTTTTCCTAAGAAAAATCTTTTGCTCTTCAGTTTCATCACCTGGATATTCACCTTCCGGAGTATCTTTAAACTAGTTCCTGATTTTTATACCTTTTACGCGAAGAATTTCAAAAGAAGAGGAAGTTGTTTTGCTCAAAATGAAGAAACCAACTCAATTTGAAATTACGAACCGCAGAAAGCGCGCGAAAAATTAAGCCTCGTTTTGGTTTGGGTGTCCCACACCTGGCTTGAGCCTGCGATGCAGTCGAAAGCCAGCACCTAGTCAGCGGTGTACTTAAAAAAAAAAAACAGCTGACCTCGATGAGCTTCAAACTTGAGCAAGCGATATGATCAAGTGATACTGGTCAGCGGATGCCTTGTTTTGACAGGTGTTATTTGACCATAACAAGGATGTCCGAGGATGTCTAATATTAAAGATATATGCTGTAAACTAGGTGGTCAACTGGAGTATGGCTGCCATGTTGGATTATTATTATTATAATTGTGTCAATAACAAAATGCTCGAATATGATTGGTTCTTAACAGCCTTTATTTGTGGCTTAATTGGCTGCTTCAGGCCCAAACTGTCCGATTTGAGCTGCCCGATTACAAACATTTCTAATCGGACAGGCCAAATCGGACAATTACCTTATTTGGGTATGTTAAGCAGTAGCTGCCATGTCGTATCAGTTGTCAATCTTTGCGCTTTGTAAAATATTCGAACCGTTGGTTATTTTGTACAATAGTTTTACAATCAGTTGATCTCTTGAGTTTCTCGCATTTTGTTATTTACACATTTAATTGGTAATCGGACTTCGTATCGTACAATTCAGGGGTAATCGTGCTTGTAGTTTCAAATCAGCCTCGCGCTACGCGCTCGGCCAATTAGAAATCACTCGCCCGATTACTCCCTGAATTGTACTCCACACAGTCCTGTTACCATTACTTATTATTATTATTATTATTATTATTATTATAGGACATTTCACAGCGCATACATGAATCGGCGTACGTACGTACGGACGACACGTACGTACATACGTAGGCACGTACGTACGGTAACCAAAACCAAATTTCTGGAACAGACGGGTTACCATATTTTCTTACCAACGGTGCTCCGCTTGGAGGCCCTTCGGGCCGCCGGAGCTCCTCTATCAGGATCTCTTGAATTAGAACTATTCTCTTTGTATTCCAGCTGAGAGCAGGTCTAGCGTTAATGACTGCCTTAGAGGCCACATCTTTGGAGTAAAACTCGTACATGACCACCGAGACCCTAACGACTTTATTCTCTAGTTCCTTCTCTCTTGTTTCTAGCCACACCTTTAAATCGAGGAGAGGCAACTTCCTGTCTTGGTGCTTAAACGGATAATCCAGTTCGAGCTCTATTGACGGATGAATGTCGTTAATAACATTGTCCTTTCTTCATCACAATGCCCATCTTACACAGCCTCGTAGCAAATTCCTCATCCCACCAAATCATGAAGATCTTGGTCAATGCTCCTGTCAGCTTCAATCCAATCCTCATCACGTGGTTCTTCGTAAACAAAGCCAATGCCACCTTCACTGCCTCTCCCAGCCTTACACGTCCCTCACATTTACTCGGACGTCTGACAAATAAATTCCATGGTTTAAATCGCCTCTCTTTCTGTTCTTCCCTCCTACTTCCAGTAATTGTGGGAGGCCTTCTTTTAGTGGTCTTTCTCGTGGGACACACACCAGCTATGCCTAGTTCCGTCAGTAGCTCAGGTGTAACCATAGGGGCCAGGTACAGTTCTAACTCTGCATAGTCCATGCCTTGAAAATTGACCTCGCTTTCAAAGAAAACATCACACACTTTATCAATGGTGAAATCTATATCCAAGGTTAGACACAAGGCCACCACTTCGGTAGAACTAATAACCAGGTTGCCGTCCTCCTTGTTGTCACTGGTTCTGTTCATTTCAGTTATCGTGTCCTCCGTACTCATTCATACGGTGCTGTTCTCTCTAGACTTCCATACTTCTGTGAGTGGACACCCATCATGTGTGAAAGCTTGCAGTTATAGCCTACAACTGTTTCGCATACTGGCAGGGGGGGCCATTGAAAACATTATTGCATGGTATTCTTTTCTCCAAAGATCAAGTTTCTGCTAATACTTTTCGGAGGCATTTGTGCGATCATTGTCATAAGATTTGCTCTAGATTGCAGCCAGTTTTTGTGAGTAGAAAATTAGAGCAAGGCTTTAGGCCTAAGGCATCCAAGCCGTCTGTTGTTAATCAGCAATGCGTTGTTTACCATTTCTCATGCGTATATGCGATGCAGATTATATAGGTAATCGCGTGATTTCGAGTGCAGTTTGGAATAAATAAGCACGAGTAAATTTTTTCAAAGACTCACAAAATTGCACGAGACCGTAGGGCAAGTACAATTGGTGGTCTTTGAAAAAATTTAGAAGTGCTTATTTATTCGAAATTTCACGAGAAAAACCATATGATTACATATTAATAATATGCACGAAAACTTGTGTTGCATAAGCAACACAGGTGAATCACGTGCAAAAATAATTTATTCATCACGAGTAGGTCAAAACAACAGTTTTCTCAATGTTTTTTAAGCCGTTAAAACCGGCTGAAACGTTGTAGGCTATAGCTATAAGGTTTTTCAAGTATCTAAAAAGTGCTGTATAATCTTACTTTCAGCATTTCTGGTTCATAACTCGCTTCCTCTTGTTTGTTTTTGTTTTCTCCGCGTAAAATGGCTTGAGCAAAGTGTTATAGAAGACTTAAGTTCAATAGGTTCATAATTTTCGATTTCGACAGTAATTTCCTTCTTTAGACATCACTTTTTCTAAACAGACAGCCAAAAAGCAGTGCTTTTCGCACTGTGCTCGTTTTTAGAGCTTTTTTCAGCTTCTCTACGAAAGAAAACCTGCTCAAAACGCCGGCCATTGTTTTTTGTTTTCACAATTTTCAGCACGGCTCAAACTTACCGCGAACTTGTTGCTATAGAAACAGCTACGATTTGATTAGCTAATTCAAGTTTCTATTCTTTCTAAACCAATCAAATTACATTTGTAATTACACTGTGTTACAACTTTGCACTGATGTTACACGTTTTTGCACTGTGTTACAGCAAAACTGCACTGCTTTTTTAGCCAATCAGAATTGAGTAATTTTTTCGTGTATATTATTATTTCGGTTACACAACCCGAAAACTTTTCCAACGCGTTGCTGAACACAAATATTCTGCAATTGTCAAATGTCTCACTGTAGCGCACGGTAGCAGCGATCTTTTGAAGTGACAACCTTTCCAAGATTATTAATAAATGCCACAGCAGGTTTAATTGTGTTGTGTTTGAAATGCTTCCCATCAAGAAACTCAAACGCAATTTAAATGTGCAAACGCACTCTATAGGTGGTGAACTTTTTGTTTAGTTTAAAGGCGATTTCCAGACGGTACTGCGCAGTCTCAGCATCCCAATGTGTGGGAGTCTCACTGGTTGGAATTCGAATCGATTTTATTCGTTACGAACCACTTATCTTATAGTTGAGGCATTTTAAATGCTTTCATAGCCAGAAATCCCATACAACATGGCTTCCAAAATGGCCGCAAGCATGTGCAGAGCAAGCACATACGGATTTAACATGGCGGCGAAATATAAACGAAATGAGGGGAAACTAATATGGTTTTACATTTTGTGGCGTAGCCGCACTAAACTCAGTATTCCACATGATTTTAGTAGATAGAGTCAAGTTGGAACCATGTTTTAGTTGAGAAAGATATGAGAAAAAAAAGTTCTTAAACGGTGCGTTTTTGATCGAAATCATCTCATAAACTAGCCACACTTTTCTCTCAATGTTCCTTAAAATAGGGCTTACCTTCATGGTTTCCTTAGTCGGCTTCTAGGAAGCAACTGCATGAAATTAATTTCCCACAATCTTATTCAAAAGATAAGATGTAAAGCTCGCAACAAATAATATTCTTAGCTCTAAAAAATGTTCTTTACATGGCGCGTCTTCCATGTAAATAGTCGCATTTTCCAGAAATGGGAGACGAGCTGAGATGAAGCCATTACGGAGGAAAAATGCATCTCCGAGATGTTTGCTTTCATTCCACTAAGGTCGCCATGTTGTTTTAACGTGTTTTCAGTGGTCAGTTGTATTCCTTATAGCAAGTTAGGTACTTGATATATGATGAACAGGCTGAATTTCGAAAAATAGCGGGAACCTCGAAGTAATTATCGAAGCAAGTACAGGGAAATATTCACATATCCCAAGTCTGATATAACACCATTTAAATCATTTCAAACTTGGTAAATTGATTTTGTGGATACATTTCGATCACTAATCCTTAAAATTAGCGAAGCTAAGAGCATGTAAACAACAATAATAGCCTTCATTTGTCCGCCCGCCATGTTGAATATCAAAATATACCGCCCGCCGTTCAATGCGCTGACTGTCTTGGATTTCTGGCTATGTTCCAAACTGTTTCTTAGTTTTTTACAGCTACAAAGTTGTTTTCTCTGGTGATATCAGAAAAAACGAAGCATAAAGCTTTGCATCCACAATGGTGGTTGACACGACACTTTGAATTTACTTCATGTAAGTGATTGCGAAACATTACATTTTGTGACGTCTTACATGAATCAAAACAAAAAACGGACACAAACTCTTGAGACTGCGCAGAACGGACTGGACTGGAAATCACCTTTAAGGAGGCTCGCATCAGCTTTTCTGGCTTTGGGGTGTACCTGTTGAAATCAAAACTTTCTATAGAAGACAAGCTTCGATTTCCTTGACACTAAAAATATTTTCGACGTTTTCAAAGTTTGATTTCTCATTGGTTTTCAAGCAACATATGTTACCATGGCTACGGTAAAGCGTGTCCGCTCATTTTGGAAAAGGTCAATTATCTCGAAATTCAGTCAGACACTTCATAACGAAACTAAAAGAGTGTAGACTACTAAAGTCCTGCAACTTGTAGGCCAACTAAGAAAAAAAAATCTGTAAGAGCGTTTTCAAGTGAATTCCAAATAAAGCTTGAAGGCCGGTTTTGTACAATCCTCAATTTCATAGCCAGAATTTTCTGACAACATGGCCGTCAACATAGCGGCAAGCACGCGCAAAGTACGCAAGCGCCGATTAAATATGGCGGCGAAACATAAAGAGAATGACCGATAAATGTTAATCTTTCTACTTCTTGTTGTTGTCGTTTAAATTGCAACTTTTCCCAGCTTAGAAATTGGTAAGGCAGTGCTCAGACTATATTATTATTGAAAAAGTAAATGAAAATAATACTATTTTAGGTACTGCCTTTTTTGATCAAAATGTTACTCGAAATGGACACACAATTTTTTTACAAACCTCTCAAAACAGCTCTTACCTTCATGCGTTTATTTAGCGTGAAGAGAAGAGAAATTTATCCTTACTTAGGCACATTTTTCTAGTATCGCATTCAAATATTACGATATTTTGCTCGCATAAACAATCTTCTTCTGCCAAGAATATACCGATTTAAATGCTGCCTTTTTGAGAAGAAGAAGAAAAAAAAAAACAAAAAAAAAAACAGGCTTTTACTGGTGCGATATTATAAGAAATGGAGCCATACTGAAGCAATTTAAATGTCCATGAAACGGTTTGTTTTCCTTCTATTCGGCAGCTTTTCGGCAGCCATTTTGTAATAACCCGTTTCCTTTGGTCAGCTTTATTCCCTGCTAAGACGGTAGCTACTTGATATATAATGAACAGGCTGAATTTCTAAAAAAACGTGTCGATGGAATTACAAGAAAATATTCGCATATCCCAAGTCTGATGTAACACCAATTAAATAATTTCAAACTTGGTATATTGAAATATTTTGGATATATTTAATTCGATTAATTACCTTTAAAATTAGCTGAGCTAAGAGCATTTAAACACCGATAATTGGCAACTATATCACCGAAGTGGAGGTGGCTAGTAGTGGATATTTACCGGGCCGCGAGGCGGCGAGGTAAAT
This sequence comes from Pachyseris speciosa, assembly GCA_016490735.1. Lineage (NCBI taxonomy): Eukaryota > Metazoa > Cnidaria > Anthozoa > Scleractinia > Pachyseridae > Pachyseris > Pachyseris speciosa. The sequence goes on from JAEMWC010000729.1 coordinate 205,434, forward strand.
ATTCACCGCTAGCCACCGACACTGAGGTGAATAGTTGTTTTAGTATATACTGAAACAGTGAGATAATATACACCACAAAATATTGATTTTAATTCATATATTCCAGCAACGATTGCAATATTTTCCCGCGCGCAAAGGACTGAAACAAGAAGCCGCCCGTTTTCTCGCTGACAGATAAAATTTATGAAGACGTTTGTTTAGTTCTGGTTGCGACATTTCTTGAAATGGAGTTGCAAACTCTCTCTGTATTTGAAACCATTCTGTAAAAAAATATCATTCAACTTCGGTTTTCAAGCGAAGAAGTGAGGTTACACAAGATTAATTTGCATTTGTAAACAAAGCCTTTTTCATCGGTTTTTATCAATAAACTCCGGGGTTAAAAGCGTAAACCATTACATTTAAATACGGCCAAACCAAACTTAGTCCTTTCTTTGTGTATTCAGGGACTGCTTCGTCGTTAATTTGGATGAATTCCTCCCTTGTCACGGATGTAAACCGGGACGCCATTTTTTCTTAATTCACACGAGGGAGCACGAAAATCGCGAATTGCTCGGAGGAAAATAGCAAAGGATATTTGGAGTTTGACTAGCCAATCAGAACGCGCCTTCAACGCTATCCACTGTTTTAGTATATACTAATAGCCTTTATTTGTCCGTCCGCAATGTTGAATATCAAATTGTACACGATCGCCATTCAATCCGCTGACTGTCTTGGATTTCTGGCTATGTTCTTCAAGTTTTGCTGGCAAATTATTAAACTTTTGCCCTTTTGTTCTCCGTTCAAGGAATTATCATGGTAGCAAAGCATTTTCAACTTACATTGAGCCTCCAAGGTAGCTGTGATTGTAAAATAGTTTAAAGCACAAAAAGTCATAAAGCTCGTAATTTGCATAAGTTTAGCCATTTTCGTACTTAAATATCTTACAATCACAGCCACCTAGGAGGCTCGATGTCAATTGAAAATGCTATAAAAGCTGTTGCTTGGAAACCTATGAAAAAAATAAACTTGGATCATACGTCGAAAAGATGTTTTAGTGTCAAGGAAAACGAAGCTTCTCTTCTATAGGACATTTTGATTTCAACAGGTACATGTACACTCCAAGGCCAAAAAATTCTGATGCAAGCCCCCTTAAGGATATTTATTTCTGTAAACATTTCTTGATCACCTATTGTTCTTTTAGTATTAATACTGGTTCATTGCCGGTTTTCCGTTTCTTCTTAGGTTTGATCCCACCATTTCGACTACAAACTGGACAACTTGGAGAAAATATGCAGCCTTGCAAACTGAATTCACGCACCAGCCAAGCAAACTCCTTTCCCCAGTGAACGTTTCGTAAAGTAATATCCCAATTTGGACGGCGATTAAGATTTTTTTATCCTACTAGAACATTTGTCAATTCTTCCATTTTTATACGACTCAAGGAGGACCCATGGCGAATCGAACAACACTCGCGTGGTTATTCGTAGCAGCTGTTATAATTGAGGTGTTTTGGAGCTGGTATTCCTACCACTTTATGGATTTTAATAAGAAGGATTTTGTGTCTGCCTCAAAGTTGAATCAGTCAGAGGCAACATCACAGGAACACAAAACAACTTTACTTACTAAAACTTATTGCGTACAGTATTACTTTCTGCTTATCCTAGTCTCGTCTGCACCTGCTAATACAGTAAGAAGAAGAGATATCCGAAAGACATGGGGCGATGACTTTGCTATAACACCTCGTTGGAAGACTTTTTTTCTTGTCGCTCGAACGCGAAATCAAACGGAAATGGCATTGTTGGCAAAGGAAGATGCGTATTATGGAGACATAGTGCGAGCGAGTTATTACGACCATTATTGGAACCAGACACTTAAGGTTCAAATGGGATTGGAATGGGCCACGAGATACTGCGAGTTCTCTTTCCTGCTTAAAACGGACGATGATGCTTTTGTCAACACGGAGGCATTGGTTTATCATCTATACCAGCCACTTACACCAATAGAAAAGATGTACATGGGACACCAAATCAAATCTCCTATTGTCTTGAGGAAAGGTAAATGGAAGGTCTCGGTTGAAGAGTACAGCGGAGCACACTACCCCGACTTTTGTCTAGGGTTTGGCTACGTGTTATCCGCCGATGTCGTACCTTTGTTTGTAGAATTATTTGATGTCGTTCCAGCATTCAGGCTTGACGATGTTTACGTCGGTATGCTTGCCGACAAAGGTGGTGTAAAAATCATCGATAACAAAGGTTTTATACTGGGTATTCCGCAGGTAACGGAGTGTATTCTAAAGGATTATTTTAACACCCTGGTTTGGCATGGTATATTCGGGGATTGTTTACGTAAAGTTTTTAACCAGACTTTAAAAGAACAGATATTTCATTTCTGAAGACAGCTCACTAGCTCTGACATTTGTATGCAATGAAAATTTGTAGATGTCTGTTAATTTCGCAACTTACCGACACCCATGTAATTTCTCATAAGGATGACCTGATTGCGTTGGACGATAGATTAAAGCTACCGGCACTCCACCTTCAAAAACAGGATCAAATTGATAGAGGAAGTTAAACTTTTATCTAAAACTAAATGACTTCCTTGGCAAGTTCTTTAAGATCGGCGTTAGTTCGAAAAACTTTTCACTTTGAGAAATATATATATATATATATATATATATATATATATATATATATATATATATATATATATATATATGTATATATATATATTAAGAAACTGTAAACTTCTGTGTCGAATGATGATACTAAAAACAGTGAAAACCCAAAGTCTTTTGTTACTTTGCTTTTGTGCTACGCGTTTCACCGCTGTTGCGGCTCTTCAGGCATAGCATAGCAAAGTGTGTTTATTGACTTATTGCGTCACAGATGTAATTGTAATTACAATTATAATGGCTATTGTAATTCTAAGCGCGCGCGAGCAATTAGCGTAATTTCAAATCATTAAGAACGGGTTTATACTTCAAAATAAAAAACCTCTCTTTGTTCTTTCTCATGCCTTCTGAGGGGCTGAGAATCTTATAAAACGGAAAGATAGTGAACTGAGGTGTCAATCCCGCAGCACATTCATCAATATGCTTGCTGACTCCTAGCATACGTGTGTGCGGGTCTCTAATTTGCTGTTTATCAACTGTCACTGTATTTCTCAGGACATCACCCGTTTCTCCTATATAATTATGTCCACATCCTGCACATGTTATTACGTAAATCAAGTTCGTTGAGGTGAAACAGGGTAAAGAATTCACCTTCTCCGCCACGAATGAAAAATTTCGGATAAAGCACTCGATGAACTACACCTCAACGAACTTGAAAGGGAAAGACTGTGCCAGAATTTTTCCAAAGACGGACCGACCTAAGACCGGCAAATAACGTGTTTATGTTTTTTCGTGGAAAAACTGGTTATTAGGCGGACTAATCAATCTAGGACGGGCAAACTTCGTTTATTACGCGCGAATTTGCATGGACGTTTTAGTCGGTGAAAAACAATTGAAAATACTTCTGAACGAAAGTTTTCGTATTTGTCGCATTACCGCGGCAAAGATTGATCCTCAAAATCTTCATCGAGAATTTTAACAGGCACTTTAAGGTCAGGAATCTGAATTGTACTAGATGTAAGTTTACCTTGCAGAGTTTTTAACGTTTGCTTGTATTATGCAACTGAAGACAGTGACTCTAGGGTGAAACCTTTGCCTCAACACAAAGGCATAAATTGAACGATAGACAAAATTCGTTCCTTATTGAATTAAACTTAACAAAACGCCAATTTAAGAATTGAAAAAGTATAAAATGCAAAACAAAGAAACAATTAAACGCAGTAAATATGGTAAAGCTCGTATAACGACGGTTATCGCTACAACAACGAACAAAAACAACAAGCGCAAAATTTGTACAACACCGACTGACGGAATGTACAACAAAATACAAGCGTGTGCTTTCTTGTTTGATTAAATCGTGAAAAGACCTCGATTATACAAGAGAAAATGTAAAAACAATGACACCACGAAATGGAGTTCACAACACCAAAATTGTAATAATATATGGCGTAACTAAGCTACAACTTTGAAATTAAATTCAGATGTGTACTCAGTTAATTGTGTGTACTCACCTTTTTCAGAAATTGCAACGATTTGAATCCCACTGCTTGTTCCTTCATCCACTTAAAAACCATTCATGGTTAATATAAAACATCATTTACGCCATTTTTGCGCTTTCACTTTGATGGAAATTCTCGCTCGCTTCCAAGTTATTTGCTTCAAATTCAGTAACAATGTAAGGGTTTTTTAAATTTATAAATGATAAAAGTATTATTGAAAATGAAATGAAGATGTCATCATGGCAGTTGGTTACTTTTTGTTGGGATAACATGCATATTGTCCTGGTAATTTTTGTTTTTGTTTTGGGTGGGTTTTGTTGGGAATCGAAGAAATCGATAACGGAATTAAAAAGTGTGTTCCACTCGACAGTTTGAACACATCTTTGGGGATATACAAGCTTTAGTATGGGTCCTCAGTACTTCACGTAGGCGGCAGTATTCGATCATGGACACTTTTCATACTTCGCAGGAGCCTCGTGTCCCAGTCGAACACCACAGAAAAGTTTATGTGTGTCGTTTAGAATACCTTAAAACCTCACGTACGCGTCATTGTTCGAACATGAACGCGTTTCAGACTTCGGACGAGCCTCTTGTCGAGTCTCGTGTTCCAGTCGCACGCTTCAGAACACGCGCGTAGTGTGTTGTCCCTGTACTACGCGGTGGTGTATATTACCTGTATAAAGCCCATTCTTGACGACACAAGACATCTTTGGCTGTGAAAAATGTGACAATACTTCCGTATTCATAGCGTGCAATTCTTGAAACGTAGAGCATACTTGACGTAGCCATTAGTATTCGAAGACGTTCACGTCAGAAGTGGCGTCGTGCATCTCGTGTTCAAGTCGCAAACTCTCAAACAACTGGGAGTATTCGGAAATGTTCGTGTCATCGATCACTATATCTTCGAAGAACATCTAATGTAACATTGATGAACCAAAACGTGGCCCGTTGAATTATTCATGATCACGAGTATTCAATTTGAATACGGAAAAACAGGCCGGATTCTGATAGAATATTCCAGGTGTATTTCGAGTCAGCCGTATTTATGGAATAAGTTAGAATATTGCGGTATACGCGGCGTTCGCCGATCCGTATTCGAGCGAATTCGGGCCCGAATATTTGGCTTTTTTCATTCTTGTTTCGGTAAGTCAAAAGAGTAGTGCTGTAGATAAGAGGAATCTATTGGACGGTTTAGATTCCATTTTAAATTAAACGTCAGCTGACTTGTCGATTTTCTTTCGTTATATTTTTCTTTCGCCATACAGATGATTTAATAAAAAATTCGCGTAAAGTTTTCACTTAAAATAGTCAGACATGATGTCAAGTCTCGTTACTGTTAGTGACGCTTTGTTGACTAAATGCACGCTACAAGAAAAACTGATTTTTGTTTTTCTCTATGAGGCAAAATTCCTGAAGCCGGTTTATCTGTATATGTAATATATATATTTAGCCAAGCCTAAAAGCGGAGCTCCAAAAGCATTCTTTTTCTACTGGCATTTACATATAGTGTGCTTGTCATATCACCCATCTGACCTCACTCAAGCTACGTACAGACCTAAGGCTGTAAAAAAATAGTATGGAAAGGTGATCTGAGCCAGTATTACAGTGGATTTGGACCCCCCGCAGATTTGCACCCTCCAGTCCAGATCTGCTTGTGGATCAGATTTGGACCCCCTAGTCGAGAACTGCTAGCAGATATGAACCCCCTTTTACGGATTTGGACCCCCAACCCTCCTAAAAACAAGCGTTCTATTCAGTAAGGTAATAAAAATTCCTTTGCAAATTGAGTTTGGAGATGTTAAAAAGCAAAAAATATATATATTGAGGTAGGTTTTTAAAAAAAATTAATCTTTAATACTTTGTGTAAAAAAGAACCTGCAACGCTAGTTTGCATCTATAAATTTTTAAAACAAAACATTTGTTAACATCTTAGAGCAATACCTAAGGACAGGTCTGTTTCCCCGTTCAACTGTAGGCTACTTAGTTATGGTTTAGAGCCACTAGAAATTGGTGGAGAAGCCTGGTGAATGCTATTTTGAATCAGTATCCGACATCAGACATATAGTGATTCAGATCATCACTTCATAATGAATGCAATTTCAGTTATCCAAAGCCTCCCATGAGACAGTTGGAAATAAGAAATTGTGTATCCTCTGGATATATGTATGCCTCAAAAAAATTATGAAAGAAAGATACATGGAAATCAATAAAAATATTTAGATGATATGCATTAAGGCCAAGATATTTCTCTTGATCAGTTACTTCTTGACCTTACTATCGCAAAAAACTGCTTGCTGACATTAAGCTCATCAATCAATGCACCTACTGTGTTTTCAAAAAGAAATCCAGCTGCTTTTCTGGCCAGCCAAGTGCAAGACTAAGCAACTTGATAATAAAATATTGGACATTTGGTTGATATCACTATCAAGGTAATTAACAATGTAGTATGAGGATTTTAGGTAATGATTCACCAAAGCAAAAGTGCTGGAAATCCGTGTTACCAATCTTAACTTGATTTTCTATTTTGCAAGAAAGGTAAGGACTAGTCTCACATTTCTCCACGTACATTTGAAATTGCACAACATACTTCATCAAACATCAAAAATCCCATTACCGCATTAGTGTCAAATGTCATCCAAACATACCACAAGATTGGTGTGACCAGCTATGAATAAAATTAATTGAAAGACTGCATGCAGGAGAAGGAAGTCCAAAGGATGTGTACATTAATGAGAAAGAACTTACTTTAAGTTTAGTAATACTTTGTCATGCGAATACATCTAAGTTGATACACAAAAAAAGTGCATGACTCGAGAATAATTGGGAGAAAGTAAATTCCCATACAAAGAATATTATCTATACAGTAATAGCCCACGTATAAGAACCTAGGTTTTAAGAACCTGTTAGGCTAAAATTTTCATTCTAAGCCCCTCCACATAAGAACCTATAAATGCTAAAATTTTAAGTTAGGTTCTTATCAGTGGGGTTGCTGTAAAAGTGTAAAGGTAGAAACTGCTGAATGAGTTTCTTTGTTATGTTTTGTTAAGGACATATACTGTACCTGCAGTGAACTGCCTATAGGCATTTCTCTATGGTACAAATAAATGATTTATACTTTATTATGAGATGATATTTATCATATATATATAGTATATTCAGATAAAATTCATATGAAAATTTAAGAACCTATTTTAAGGCATTTGGTAGCCTAAAATTGCTTTCAGTACCATTTATATAAGAATCTATTTAGGCTAAATTAGAAAATTCTGGTTCTTATACGTGGGCTATTACTGTATTACACATTCTAAAGACTTAGAGGTGAAATTTAAACGTGGCCCAAAGCTAACCTAGTCAAATTAAATCGAATATTTGTCTCTTACAAGTCACCCCTGCTTTGAGATTGACACTAAAAATAGAGAAGTAAAATTGAAATACAATCCAAAGCTAACCTAATTAAATTTCATACTTGTCACTCACAAGCTACATCTGATTTAAAATTGACACAAATAATGTAATAGATAGGACTTAAAACTGCTTAAAGAAGGTGCATGTATGATGTTCGATGGAACACCATTCCAGTCTGGTATGTAGCGATTTTAAAAAGAAAAGCTGAAGGCCATATATATATTTAGCCAGGCCAAGCCTAGAATCGGAGTGGCACACTCTCACCGAGCAACTTCGCATGGCTTTATTTGGGCCAGTTTAATTTGTGTCCAAAACAATTGAGCGGCAGCAGGGGAAACGAAGAGTTTTCGATAGCAAACGTTTGCAAAAAAAAAAAAAAAAAAAAAGACAGACATTCGTGAGTCCTAACTACTTTCAGATGAAAGCGTAACGGAATTCAAAGCGGATTAAAAAAAAACACTACAAGCGAACAAAGTGCGATGCGAGTGTTTTGCTGGAAGAAGGAGCAGGGGCACCCAACGAGCCAAATCAACCAAAAGATATAGAAAGGCACTTTTAAGTACCTTGTGGTGTTTGAAGTCTGTTTGAAGTGATGTTTTCATAAGCTAGAAAAAGTTCATCTGTTCGGATTCCCTAGCTAAAAGTTTACTTGCCCGAAATTTGAGAAAATGCAAGCTGAAATGAACTTTCTACGACCTTTCTAGGGAACTATTTTCTTTCCGAAAATGCTAGCTGACGTTTTTGACTGCCATACACAGCAATTACGACCTTTCCGAAAACCTCAGGGGCTACGATTTCCCAATTTCGAATCTTTTAGGTCACGGTTTAGTTACGAAAATCCGAGTGCACTTTTTAATCGACGCCGAAAACCCAAGGCGAATTACCCTCCACCGAACAAATATCGACCGAAACTTGTCGTTGGGTGGCCCTGAAGGAGAAGGTGGAGAAATTAAACAAGGCTAGCTTGTAATAATAATAGCTTGTACTGATTAGTCTAGAAAAATCGGTATTTATTTTGACATAAATGCCCGTAGAAAAAGACAATAAAGGGTAAAAACTGATCGTTAAGAGCAGTCAACAGGAATTGACCGCGGTTCAGAAACAACAGAACAACAACAGAAAACAACAGAAAACAACAGAAAACAAAGCACAATACGAATAATATTTCTTCGAAGATTCTTGGAGAGGGTGGAGAAATTAGACAAGTAACAAAAATTGCTTAGCAATTTTGACATAAATGTCCGTAGAAAAGACAAAAAAGAGGTCCACACCTGATCGTTTAGAGCAGTCAACAGGGATCGCTGAGGCAGCAATCACTCGCAACGCGACAGAGCTGAATAATAGCGTCATTTCCACAAAATCTTTCCTTGGCTGACACAAAACGCTAAAGAGCTTTTATAGTTTTACTGGTACTTCCCATGTCTTCCGAAGAACCTTCTTCAATTAATGATTCTCAGTGGCAAAGCGTCATCCAGTTAACGAAGAAAGCGCTTGCCAAACCACAACAGCATTTCTCTCGCAGACCCGTCCAATATAAAATTTATCAAAGCCAGCCCAGCCAGTCAACCCATTTCGGTGTTTTTTACATCCAAACGCTGATTCTTACCGGTTCAAACAAATTAAGACGACATGTTTATAGACGGCGAAACTTAATATTGTTGTTTACAGGCCGCTTTCGACGAAGATCTCTAAAACGTTTTTCAAATTTTGACAACTTTATGTCAGATTTTGAGACGTGCACATGCACATGCACATGCATTTGATAGGCTTTTTTTTTACTCGAGCTTTAGTGCTTAATTTTACGAGGACTCATTGTGATTACGTGTTATTAAGATAAGAGCAAAAGTTTCTTAACGCTGTTGAGGTACCAAGGTCGAAAAACAGTCAGCCAAGCCGAGTGAAAACACTCGTTCGCTTGCAAAGAAAACAACGTAACAAAAAAAAAACAAACAATTCAACTACTTCTTTGCGTCCAAAACGAGTACAGATGATTGTTATTTATATCCATTCGAGAGAAAAATACAAGTTTCATTCCTGAACAAAAGTAACAACGATTAAACCAAATGTTAAGCTTCTATTTATTTAATTTAAGTTACCTCACTGTCCTGCGCTGTGTTGTAGAGGTTTCTACCACTTGAAAATACGTAAGCTTCAGTAAAGTAAAAACAAGCATCCGCAAAAATAGCAAACGGTTTGTCCAAAGAAAGAGCTTTTTCCACAGAGTTTGAGCTACTCGTTCCTCCCATTAACACAGGTGAACTGTTAAGTGACCTTTCTTAGTGAGATGCAAGATGCCGCGGTAAAGTGAAAGCCCTTGAAGCGTTGAATTATACTGTTTTCAACCGCACAATCGATCCAAGTTTGAAGCTTTTCTTGAGAAAAATCGCTCTTCCCTTCATCATTTGAAAATTCACGTTCCGGAGTATCTGACAAGTTCTTGATTTTTATGCTTTTTACGCGAATTTAAAGACAAACTTCGATCGAAGACGATGAAGTTGTTTTGCTCAAAATGAAGAAACCAAGTGACTGTGAAATTACGAGCCGCAGAAAGCGCGCGAAAAATTAAGCCTCGATTTGGTTTGGGTGTCCCACACCTGGCTTGAGCCTGCGATCAAATCGAAAGCAAGTACCTGGTCAGCGGTCAACTTCAAAAAAACCGCTGACCTCGATGAGGTCTCGACTTGAGCCCGCGATATGGTCACGTGACACTGGTCAGCGGATACCTTGTTTTGACAGGTGTCAATTGGCTATATGATGGATGTCTAGTATCAAAGACGTACGCTGGGTGTAAACTGTAAACTAGCTGGTTAGCTGCTGGGCCAGGTGGAGTATGGCCGCCATGTTGGATTATTATGATTATTATTAGGATATTATTAGTTATTGGGCAACACCACCGTCGTCGTCGTCGTCGTCGTCGTCGTCGTGCGCGCCCACGAGCAATACCGCTAGCCATTCTTACCATGAGAAAAGCAGTTGACGGGTTTCTATAGGTATGGTGCTCCGCTCACGGCCCTTCGGGCCGCTGGAGCTCCGCTATTACAATTTTGACAGCTGTGACATCGATGCTTGGGAGGACTCACAATGCTGAACTGTGTTGAAATTTGATAAACAAGACCTTGATTTGTTGAGTATAAATTTTCAGATTACAGATGAGATAGTTTGCTCTCAAAATCTGTATGTCAGGGATTGGAGGGAATGTACATCCTTTTGAAAAGAGTGGCTTACCCTCGTCAGAACACGGATATTGTACTTTGCATGCTTTGGCCGAATTCCCACCGAGCTTTGCCTCATTTTTATTGAGGTGTTAGATTTGATTTCATTACGTCAATCATCGTCATCCGCTCCATGAATGGGACATAAGCTGAGGCTATTCACCTTCATGGTGCACCACTTATATTTTTTAGGTTTTATTAGTTTTTATTATTTCATTGTTTTTAGATTTTAGAGGTATTGATCCTGCTGAACACAATCAGGGTGTCATGTACAATGGTAAAAAATGGGTGCATGGTACCAAATTTGAGAGTATGGGGACACCTGATAATATTATATGCAATATTTCTGGCCCGTTTGAGTGCTAAACAACACGACAGCACAATGCTACACGAGTCTGGCTTGGTGAATGATTTGAGGCGTGCTGCTTTTTACAATGGTCAGCCGCTTGGTTTTGTACGGTGATCCTATATATCCCCACGCCTGGGAATTTTCAAGCACCGTTCAAGGGAAACAACTTAACACCACAAATGGAACATTGTATGAAATCTTTGAGCAAACTCAGGGTGGCACTGAAAATATCATTTGGAAAAATTTCATATTATTTTAATTTTATTGATTGCAAAAGACAAAAGAAAGTTAATATAAGTCCATTATGAACAAAATTATTTTGCAAGTTCTTTGTTAAAGAATGCCCAAACCTGTTTTTATGGTAATCAGGTCTCTCAGATGTTTGAAGTTGAGCCCCATCTTCATGGTAGTATCTCATACTAAATTACGGATTTCATTGTAGATTCTCTATCTAGGACCAGTTGTAAAAAACAAGTTCAAATGAATTTGGGATAAGCCGCATTTTGGTTAGCCACAGCATAGAAGTCCTACGTTGGACTTAGTCTGATTATGAACCCTTGGAAAGGGGTGGATCGTTTGGTTTTGAATAACGATTTACTTAGGAAAAAAAATAATAAAATAAAACAAACCAGAGGAGGGTGGCACCCCGCCCCGTCCACCCCTTGTTCGTCCGAGGGATAATAATTAGTACCGCAAATTTTAGTGAGCTCATGACCCAGATTTAGAAATCTTCCCAACTGGGCATCATTTCTATCTATGTGCATGTATATTAAATTAAATGAAAGACTTAAGAAGGGTATCACGTTTGAGATTTGCAGGGTGAATATTTCTCAGGTCAACCACAGGAGATTCATCGGAGAACAAGCAAGTGTTTCAACAATCATCACTTCTTTCGAGACAAGAAATATACCATGACTTTGGTTTGTTTTGTTTCACCTACTTTTGTCATATGCACTCAGGATTGATATTGATGGTGTTCAGTAATGAGGTTCTCTTCGTGTGACTCCTTTGTGTTTACGTGGGTGCTTTGCAATTAACCCCAAATTTTAGGAAGGGTTCCCTAAGGAAGCATTAAAGCAGTACAATTTCACGCAACTGTTAACTGCAATGCGAGTTTGGCAATTCTTGCATGCAGGCCCATAAGACTTCTTGTATTTTTTCATCCATATTGTATAAATTAATGGATCACACCAAGTGGGCCCTGTTTTGAGTGAGATTTATAACTGTTGAACTGATTAGTTATGTTCAAGATGCATGTACTACAGATAAGTCATTCTTTTCAATAGACATCCTCAATGAAACGAAGCAAAGGGCCCCCCTATGTATAAAGAAAACACTTCCATAAAATGTCAACACTATTTCATTTTATGTTCTTTTTAAAGAAATGAAATGTTATCAAGAAATACATATGACACATTCCTCATTAATGCAAACATGTGCCAGTGTTCACATTACAACATTGCTAGTCCTTCCTTTGAGCGAAACATAACAAAGCCTGAGATTATTGTTGCCGCTGTTGGCTCATCGCATTCATTTGCTGTTGAAACAGGGAATATTTTTGCTGTAGTTTTTCCTGCTGCTGTTGCTGGTAACTTGTGCTGCACAAGATGCAACATCTTTTCTTGCATCAATTTGACTTGTTCATTTTGTTGTTGTCGCATTTCTTTTATGTAACGGGTTTCTGTTTCTCTTTTCTCTCTTTTATCTTTCATCTCCCGTTCTTTCATTTCCTTATACATCGCTGCCCTCTCTTTGATCCATTTCAAGAGTTTCTCCTCCTGCTCTAATACTTTCTTTGATAACTGTTTACCTTTCGTCATCCTTGTCCTCTTTCTTGTTTCTCCCAATATTTCAAGTACTCTTTCTTTCATCTCTAAAGCCTGTTTAGTTTGATTTGCCACAGCCTCCCTCTTGGCTTCACTATGGTCTTCAGTCCCTTTTTTTATGATTGCTCACTCAAAACAATCAACTCTTCCAATCAATAAGTATTTTGGGTCTCACTCTGCTCTAATTCACCTCCCCTCTTTCTCTTTCTCCTTTGGATAGTTTAAGTTTTTCATTTTTAGCCAAAATGTTAAATCGATTTCCAACTGATCGTTTATATTATTCACCTGGCCCCGGTTCCTGGAAAGCCGATTAGCGCTAATCCACGGATAAATCCAACTAATCAAGGAATAAAATTTATCCTTCGGTAATAGATTCTGTTCCGCAAAGCACGATTAGCACCATCCTAAGGATAAACCAACGGTTAAATTGAACACGCCTAGCTAGGTGGATTAAATCACTAACAAAAATGGCGGAATAAACTGTTCGTGAATTTGGTGCAGGAAATAAGGGAAAACAACTTGTACCACAAATAACACGTCTTGGAGACCTTAATTACCGAGAACTTTCAGTCCATTCAAATTCAGGGGAGTATAAATCGAATTTTTGGTAGAAAACAGTCATCTACAGTGAACAATGGCGAACCGAGGCGGGCAAAACATGAGAATGTTAAGTTCTTACATTTCTTCTCACTCAAAATTGATAAGTTATTCGTAAGCTTAAACATTCGCAACAACATCGTCAACCAACTCTTTTAAAAGGTAAGATCTTAATAGATAAATAGCTATTCTATTCTAGCAGAGCCTTCACGAAGTATAAAATAAGCATAAGCTCCAGCAAAGCTTAATCTTAGCAATGCTGAACGCGAGAGAAAAACAACATGCAACGACTAAAATATTTTTTTAATTTATCTCGTGCGTTTGAGTAAGCTTATATGTTTAACTTTACCCTTCGACATAACGTTTCGCCTGTTTGAGGAATGCAGATTTTTAAATCGAATAAAATTCTTGCAACAAACTGCATTAGAAAGAAGTTAAAAGGAAATAAGAAGGCATTTTTTCTAAACTGAACATCACCTTATTGATTTCAAAAAGAGAATTTTATTTTATCTCAGTGCGCATTCAACCGATTTAACAACGCTCTTTCAAAATTTACAGCTTTAATATACGGATTAAATCAATACTTTTGTAGCTAGAATCCGACACTAAAAAAATCAAGAATATCTTAACTCGCCCATTCCAGCCAGTTCGGCTTACAAGCTAATTTCTCCTTTCCTTGACCGCTAACGCCGCCTTGTACTGAATCATTATTTCCATTGCGTTTCCTTTTAACTGACAATATCGTAATTGTTTTATTTTGTTTAAATATGTACCTTTTTTCTTAAACTATGACAAAAATAAGAAGCTTTGATTAATACAATTTATGACGGCGTTCTTTCCGTTTTATTGTCCCGACGTTGTTCCGGCGCACACAAAAGCACTCACGATGTGTAGACAATTCCCGGGTTTAATAACGAAAATGAAACAGAAAATACAAAATAACTGGTCTCGCGTCAAAAACCTCAAAAACCTCTCCTTTTATTACAATACATTTCACTTGTCAATCATCTGAATACTAAATGTGGCATCCGGCCTTAAACGCTAGGCAGTTACGAAAGTTCCAGTCACCCCCCTCCCCCCCCCCCCCCCCCCAAAAAAAAAAAAAATTGAGTGTCACTTCATTTTTACTTAATCATGATCAGTGTCCTTATTGGTGAAATGAATCTAGCTGGAGTGGCTGCTGGATTTGGTTTCCCTTGTGTAGAAAACCAACTCCTCTTACAATTCCATCTCTGCCTCTGATGTGTCCCAGAACACGACCTTTCTTCCATTCTCCTCTGTTCTATCACCAATGATAAGTACGACCTCTCCGATTTCTGGGTAATCACTCTCGCCTCTTTTGCTTCGGTGACTTTCCATGAAGCCGTGAACATACTCCTTCTTCCACCTCTCCCACACATGCTGTCTTTTCTCATTCAATCGTGCATGTAACTTGGTGACTTCATTTCCGTCCAGCTCTATGTCTTCTATGGTATACGCCTCCTGTCCCCACATTATTTTGTTCGACGTTAACACTTACTCTTCTCCTGTTTCGCTTTCCATATATGTTAAGGGGCGGTTGTTGAGATGTCGTTCGATATCCATCACCACAGCTTAAACTTGCGCGTACTCTAGGTGTGTTCTCCCCATTGTCTTGTACAAGGTTCTATTCATCTCTTTAATTAACCTTTCGTACAATCCTCCCCACCACGGCGATCTTGATAAGAGTTGAACTGCCACGTTATCTGATGTTGGGCTAAGAAGTCTTGCAGCGCTTCACTCAGATTGCGTATCTTTCTGAGCCAGGAAGCTGTGGTTTTGAAGAGGGCTCCGTTGTCTGACACGATGCGTTTTGACCTGGTACGGCGTGTGATGAACCCGTTGAGCTTTCTCTGGAATTGCTCTGCTGATTGTGACCTGATCATCTCTAAGTGCACTGCTCATGATGCTGCACAAGTGAATACCAAGATGTGGCACTTGCGCTGCTCCTTCTTCGAAATCTTGTAACTGAGGGGGCTGCGAATTCGATCTCTGTGGTCTCAGATGGTCTTCTGTTGGCCCGTATGGTCGAGCGCTAAACAACTTGCACAAGTAACAGCTATTGATTATCTTCTTCACCTTTGAGTTGAGGTATCCACCACTCCTCTGTCACTGCCGCCATGGTGCTTTCGACTCCTAGGTGCTTTATGTCTTCGTGGGTATGACGTATGAGCTTGTCTGCAAATACTCCCCCCTCAATGTACGTCCGCTGGTAGCCAGGGACCCTCCCCTTGCATTTGAAAATGCCAGTGTTTTCTTCTGTTACTAACTTCCAGCCGAGGTTCTGGATCTGGTTCCACGCCTTTCTGCTCCTTCGTTTCCTTCTCCGGTCATCGGTCCCTTGCGTAACTCAACTCCTCGGTCGTCAACGGCCCCGCTCTCTTCTTTGCCTTATGTTTCTTGGTGAGTGAGTGATGTTTAAACCGTAGAGCTCACGTATGCAGTCACTCGGAAGGTCATCCAGAGGTTGCTTCTATCAAGGAGTGTGTCCCACTCATCACACTCCTTCTTGGTCTTCCCTTTCTGGTCTGTGCTCTTCGCTAACGCTTTAAGTCTTCTCTAATTCCGTTTGTTCTGGCCACTCCTCCTCATTTAGCAACCACTCCAACCCCTCAAACCACTGTCCTCTCTGCATCTTCTCTAGTGAGGTGCCACGGATTCCTACGTCTGCCTGGTTCCTGTAAGTTGTCCACTCTATTCCCTTCTCTTGGGTGATCTCAGCAATTTTCCTCACTCGATTGTTACGAATGTTTTCTATGTTCTTCCTGGGTTGCAGATCCACAAAAGCGCGACCATGCTGTCCATCCACACGATCACTGACGTAATAGGCCAACGCTCTGGCGCTGTCAGCACATTTTTCACCATATATGCTGCCATCTGCTCGCCCACTAGTTCTAGCCTCGAAATCGATGTGTTACGTTTTGAAATCCTTGACTTTGACGTTAGCAGCCCCTTCCCAAACCCTGTTGAACCGCAGAACATGCTATGTTGCTGGCATCCGAGAAAACGTGGAGACGTACAGCCTTTGTCTTACTGACATCTATTGCTACACTCCGGGGCACTTTGATGTTCCTCCTTTTTCCGACTGAAACGGTTTCTCCTCAAGTAAGAAAAAAGGCCGGCCAAAGTATACCTACTTCCTGTTTGGACATACACGTCGTGGGCTATTTCTGCCAACGTTTTCTCTTGATGTTTTAGCACTGCTTCCATAATCAGAAATTCCACGTGCGGATGCATAGAAACACTGTTCAAAGGCCTTCCAATTACCTCTGGCTTTATGTCTCCAAAGTTCAAAAATTTTCTCCTATGGGTAAGATATTTGATTAAAAACATTGTTTTTGTTATTAAATGTTCAAAACGTTAAACAAAAGAATTATTTTTTTCTCCAGCCAATAGCTCTCTGGTTGGCATATTAATAACAATAGGTGACGTCACTGATATCTTTGCTATAGCGTTCCACAGTTCTTGGAGACATACATAGAGAAGCAGCTACTTCATTTACTTTATACCCCAACACTTCTTTCATCCATATCAAGCGCCAACGGAGATCTTTGCTATATGGTGCCGGCATTGTTGGCTAGTTTTAAAAATTCCCATATTACCTTGCGGTCTTGGCTTATGGGCTTTTTGCTTTTCTTGTGACAACGTTTTTTGAAATAGCTGTATGTTATAAAACAAATGGTAAACGTATCAGCGTGCATTATTGAGTTATGGATCCACTTGGTAGGTATGCGAAGCACTTAAGAAGTGGACGCCGATCCGTTTACCATTTGTTAACTTGGTTTCTGACCAGAAACTGACGTGAGCTCTGCGTTTTTCTGTCTTGGCCCTGTCTGCTTTTTCAAGGCGCGTATGCGTTGATTAAAAAATACGTAATAAAAATGACACGCATCACTGGATGTATGGTGTGCAACATTTCGCATTCACATATCTCTGCGCATGACCCACGCGCATGGGTAAGTTAGTCTAATTGATGACCATCACCGATCTTAATATCTGATCTACTGCTTTAAAAGACGCAATTGGATTGGCTGTTAGCTGAAACAATGCATCTAAAGTAGTCTTTATTTCACAGGTTGGATGAACGGTCGATCCGCCCGTCCCCTTGCCCATCCATTCGTCGACCCAGAAATTCTGCATGCCGACTAATAGGCTATTTTAATATACAAAATAGCTCAAAACGAGAAAAGATACACTTGGGGCCTGGATTCGACTTCATTCAACAGCGATAATGATGCAATCCTTTGGTCTCCTTACTCCCAAGGGACTTCAAGTGATGTGTTACGGACAGAAAAAATTCGATTACTATTGTGTGCCGAGATAACGAACCCACCCCGTCTAACGCTGGTCGTGATCTCAAATATGATCGACGGTCGGCGGGTGACTGAAGTCCTAAATGGAATGCAATGTTTGAAAGAGAACTAAAAAATAACTCCGTTATATCCTTTTACTTTATTTATCTATTTATTTATTTATTTATTTATCGTCATCATCATCATCATACTGCATCACTGCACATGCATTGACACTCTGTGCAAGGGTACTGGTCTTAGGATGGAGGAACTGAGGATAGAGATGTTTGGTCCAGGATTGTCGGGAGCAGCTCTCCAACCTTATGATTCTTGTAACTGAGCTTTTCTGAGTACCGTAAAAGTTCTATTCAGTCCCCCGGAGGGAGTTTATTTAATTTCAGGCCTCATTAACGGGGAGCTTATTAGAAAGGGAGGGTTAATAGAGTGGGGGGCTTATTATAAATCTTAATCACGCCGTTACGAGGGGCTTAATAGAGCTTTTACGGTAAACAAAGTACCCTTCAAACACGTACATTTTCTGTCAAAGCGACACCATTTTTTTTTTGCGTCTCTACCAGGCCTCTTTCTTTTGTCCCATCTAGAAATACTGAAGGGGTATGGGGAAGAGTTTGAGCTTTTGCCAAGTGAAACGACGCACCTTTATTGTAGCTGAGCCATCAAATATTACAGAGTTTTCCGTTGTTCTGTGCTCTTTCGTCTCTTATCTTCCCTTCTATATCTTTATGATTCTCACCGTGGATGGAAGTTAGCACTTTCAACGCACTGAGATACCCTAGTAGATCTTTGGTAAGTCTCGTGATAAATTTGTGTTAGAATTCGACTCGCGATCCTTTAGCTGCCGGAATCGTTTTCATTTTGAAAAACACAATCTTCAGTATACAGACCGCGCTCAAATAACTACGCGGACTTCTATCGAGCTGCGTTGATATTATAACTGATATCATAACTTGCCACTTTAAAGAAGCGAATGCATCTATCTAACCATGCAGCTCCAATAACTCCTGGTTTTTCATTTGATTGTTCGACTAAGTCGCTGTTATAATTAGAGTCAACCTCGATTAACATGAGTTAAAATAGAACACACGTCTGTGGCTCTTCTACTATATTGTCTGTGGCTTACTGGCTAGTTGCCGTTGATGCTAAAAACTCTACTGCACGGTAACGAATTACTATTTAGATCTACACTGATATTCATTGATTCTTGTAGAAGTGATATCTGTTTTCAAAAATAGCTTACGATCCATTGCTATCTTAGTTTCAGTTGTTATTTTCAGTCCTTTCTCAAGCATCAGTCACAAACAGTTAATCTTCATGAAGAAACATACACTATCACAAATGAAGATAACCCACATGTTTTGTTCCCCAATGTTTTTACCCTGATGAAGACCACTTTATGTGGTCGAAATATCGATATGGAACAAAATATGTGGGTGATTTCCCGTCGTTTGAATTTGTTTGACTCGCAAATCGCTTCTTAACTATGTCTCAGTTATATAAAATAGCATTTCAATTTATTTGCGACTTTTGCATTTAGTAGTCTACACTACATCATCACAACATACATCACTAGAATGGCGGGATTAATAGTCGGACTGTGTTTTACACTCGTTGACACAGCGTTGGCTTTCCCTGCGAAGATTTCGCCTCTCTAGACAGGAATGATTTCGCCTCTCTAGACAAGAATGATTTAGCTCAGTTGACCTTTTCATATGTGCATAATTAGATACATTGCTTTCTCGTCAGGGAGACTCTGACTGTTATAATTGTGAATCTGCCAATCCAAATGTTTTAGTTGGATTTGTTAAAAAACAGTTACAGTTAATTGCAAGTTTATAATTAAAATAATTCATTTTTTTTATCATGTAACCACGGTTATGTTAGTCTTTCATGTTTTAAGTGATTCATGATCAATGACTTGTCGTTTTTGTCACCAGATGTGTATATATATTCGTTTTACTTGTAGTGAATGGATTTTTCAAAGAGCGCTCAGCCCTTAGAGGAGCAGTGACTGTTTTATTTAATCAGTTTAAGACTTCACGAGTAATTCTCGTTTTATTTCTTAAAGCTCTCTTTCGCATGTAAAGCAACGCCTAGACAGATTGAAAAAACAGTTCATGTATGATTTATTTCATATATCATTCACAGAATTGAATAGGCTATTGCATGCTTTGTTTTACGGTCTTTCCATACCGACAAAGAGCAAACTTTCACAGTGAGGTGTCGAAAATTTTACGCGGGTCATATTTCATTATTTGAAGAAATTCGAAGTGGGCACTTGGACGAACACTTACGTAGTTTAGCTAAGGAAAGGAAGGACAAGCGAAACATTTGTGTGTTTGGGAACAGAATATTTTAAGACAGTAATAAACTTGTGCGGAAAAACGTTTTCATATTTTGGTTCATTACAGAGGGATTTGATTCCGACGATTCGGCGGCATCAAACACGAGTAAAATATTTACACGCTTTTGGTCTTATTTTTCGATCGACAAATGAAAAAAATCTGAAACGAGTTTATAGCTTTTACTAACGCTTTATAACTTTTGTTAACGCTAAGTGTTGAACAGCTTCAAAAGCGGAAACTTGATTGAGAACCTGTTGCAATTGTCGAATACTGCGTCATCTCCCTGGCTAGCTCACAGGTAAACAGTCGGGATACATAAATTTTAGCGAACAGAAAATGGAAAATTTCGAAGAACACAAACAAGCAATTGCAGACTAAATGCTTACATTTAAAACGGCCACAGATCACTTTATTAAAGGACGCAGAAACCATGATCTGTTTGATGGATGAATCGCGAGTTCACGCCAAAAATTTGCTTACCTCGAAACAAGATATTTACGTATTTGCATATGGTAACGCAACGCGCATTTTGTCATTCGAAGTTTGCTATTCGAAATTTAATATTTTGCTCGATGTGTAGCAGCTTAGAACGAAGACGAAATAAATGAGCTATATCTTTCGGAGGCTGTCGAAGACCCAACATCTTTTGAACTTGAAAATCGTCGGAGGCGTATTTCACGGGAGATGATTATCGTACTTCTCGTCGTGATAACTCCCCACTCCATAAACTAATATATAGATTTAGCCAAGCCTAAAAGCGGAGCTCCACTATTATTATTTTTTTACTGGTAAAAAAATACTGGTAAAAAGTTTGCTGGTTTACTGGTATTGAAGAACACCGCACGGCTTTCCTTGCGCCAATATTTTATGTTTAGAGCAGTCAACGGGAATTGACCGCGGTTCAAAAACATCAAAACATTACAAGAAAACAATACAGTCGACGCGTGTGTTTGTTCAAAAACAAATTTAGCAATCAAAGAATGATCAAATATTTTCATCCAACATCGTTGGACGAGTATGTTTGACGGTTTAGCCACCTCTCACAATAGTGCATTAAATGGCTTTCCATGTTTGATCGAAATCAAACATGTTCATCCAAAATTTCGCATTACGAACAAATGTTTGATCGTTTAGCCACCTCAACAAACAAATCGTGCACAAACGGTAAAAAGCAACCAAATGAGCCACGTAACGTCGAAAATTTCAGCAATAATATGCAAAAATCATTGTTTTTTTTGGACTCACTTGGTCCCGTGTTTGGTCAAACATTGTTTTGCGTTTGGCCACCAAACGTTATGCTTGACAAACACGATAATGGAAGAAAATGTTTGATCTTTTAGCCGGGACTTAACAAACATATTTCATAGTACGTTAAGTTTAGACATAGCTTAAATGTCGTAGAAAAGAGAAAAACGAAAACAATCCTGATAGTTTGGATAGGTAATCGCATGGGGCCGAGTAAATATCACTTGTGCCAGTTTTCAGAAAGTTGCTGAAATTGCCCTCATCGCGCAAAACATAAGTGATACTAATCCTTAATTTTACGAGGATTCATTGCGATTACGTGTTAATAACATAAGGGCAAACGTGTCTTTCAGTTCTTAACACTACAGAAACACAGACGCCGAAAAACATGTGCAGTCAGCCAAGCGGAGGAAAACACTCGTTCGCTTGTAAAACAACAAACAAACAATTCGACTAGCTACTCTTTGTGTCCAAAACGAGATAAACTAACAACGGAGTTAGGAACCGAGTTAGGAACCGAGTTAGGAACCGAGTTGGGAACCGAGTTAGGAACCGAGTTGGGAACCGAGTTAGGAACCGAGTTGGGAACCGATACATTGATTTTATACATCGTCTTTGTATTAGCCTAGCGTCAGTTCCCGGATCATCACTTTTCCTTTTAGCACGTACGAAGTCGTGCGCGTCTCTTGCATTTCGCGTAGTTGGCTTGTTTACTTCACGGAGAGAAATCTCTGTCACGAGCCGCTTACATTTCCCGTTGAGCATGCGTTAGATCCTAATCAAGTTACTATAGAGATTATGACGTAAATCTTACCTGACGATGTTTGCCCGCTCTTACGAAGGTATCTTCACCTTTCAAAACACAATATAATCGTTTTTTACCGTGTACAAAGTACATCGTTAGAATATAGTAGGATTAAGTCCTACTGTGTGGAAGTGCCATCTTGAGATTAAAACACAAGGGAAGTAAACCGTTCCAGGTTTTAAATGATAAAAAAGGGGGTTTCCCTTATGTGTTTTAATATATTATATTATGTGTTTATCACTTTAGAAGGGGATTTGAAAAACAGTGAAAAATCCCAAACCAAACCCACTCGAATAAAAGCTAATAAACGAACCGGAATACGGCCAAAATCAGGACCGAAACGACTGAACGACCAAACGGCCAGAGAACCGGACGACCAAAACAATGAACGACCGAAAAAATGAATGACCGAACAGATGAAGTGACCGAAAGGCACAATGAACCGAAAGCCAGACAACCGTCCGAACAAGAAACGACCGTCCAGTCGAACAGACGATCATGGCAGCACTAAGGAAGGGATTTATGATTGATTCATGGTTGATTGTTTTTTCTTTAAACTTAATTTGTCAAAAACAATTTTTGAGAACTGTTAGAAAAGAGCAAACGGGTGAATACTCCGAGAGAATTTGAATGTTTATAAATACTGCACAAGGATAAACCTGACTAAGCGAGTCTGATTTAACGCTCGGAGTTACTATTATTAAACAGTTTTCGTTTTGAATTTGTATCTGGTATATTCCTATAGATTATAATTTACGTGAGCTCACTAAAGAAAGTGTTCGAAAGGCATAGACTGATAGTTTAAAGTAAAACAAATTGTCGGCTCATAAGGTCTGCCATTCTCGTCAGGGGCACAGTGACAAGACCCGGTAGAGAGTTCACAAAATCATAACGCTAAGCAAGAAAAACAAAACAAAAACACACAAACCAAACAACTTACTTTGTACGCGAAGGGAAGAACAGTTGCAGATTGCACGAAGAGATAAGCCATTGCAATGAAATAAGGTGAGTAAGAGAATGCTTTTAGCACTCTTAAAGGGTTAACTCTCTAACCACACGTTAGGCCCATCAAGACCCATTAAAATCGCTTAAAATTATCACTTCTGAGGCAAAAGGATGACAGTACACCACAGGTAAGGCAATTTAACTTTTATTTAGCATTGGTCAATACATATATTTAATAGCAATTCATTGCTAGAGCATGAAAACTATATGGTAAATCCCATTCATTTACTATGAAAAACAAAGGGTTACATAAACAGATTGTCTGGGTGCCCTGTGGTTGATTTTCATGACAGTAAGTTGTGTCATTAAAGAATGATTTGTTAAAAAATGGAAAATATTGTCCAAGAAGAGAAATGCTATTTTCATTGAAAGACATTTTTTTTAACCTGCTTTAGAAACCTTATATCTTTCCTATTTTAAAATGTTTTTAAAGCTCTTTTGAGGGGCTTCCAAACAAGACAATTGACCGGCTAAAAATATAATATTATTTTAAAGGTCTGTCAATGCTTGGTTTTCGCTGTTGTTTAAAAGGTTATATTGTAACTTGCATTTTCTGATGTAAAATCAATGGTTTGAACCCAGGATTTCCTGATGTTTTGGCTTATTTAATATATTTGTATTTGTACAAACAAGCTTATTTATTTACTCGTTGTTCAGTGGTAATTTTATGTATCTCTGCATGCAGTAATTTGAATAAATATACCGTTTATTAAGTTTTCTACAATGTACGTTACTTGTGTTATCTCGATCTGTTACCTCCTCGCTACTTTTCTGCTGATGATGATGTTGGGCTATACGAACACTTTCGTCAGCTTTCGTGCACGAGATCCGGCGTAAAATGACGATTTCAGGAAGGAAAAAAGCGAATCGCTAAAACAAATGGTGGCAACCATTGCAGAACCGTTGACTTCAAATTCTCACCCAGAAATGCAAGTCGTCTAATTACACTGCAAACGGCAAGTTAGCCCCATATTTTCTCAGTTTTCTCGTCCGCCATTTTTAATTTTTTGCGGATTACCGCTGTACACTGGTTCCCAGACTCCAGTTGCGGTTCCCCGTTCCCCATTCCTCGTATCACTAACATTTATTGCTCAACGAATTTGCTTGCAGCTCAGCAAAAGTGCTGATCGGAACTGACGGCACGCTAGGCTAATACAACGACGATGTCTAAAATCAATGTATTGGTTCCTAACTCGGTTCCTAACTCGGTTCCCAACTCGGTTCCCAACTCGGTTCCTAACTCGGTTCCTAACTCGGTTCCTAACTCGGTTCCTAACTCGGTTCCTAACTCGGTTCCTAACTCGGTTCCTAACTCGGTTCCCAACTCGGTTCCTAACTCGAAAGATAGGTACCCTCGTCCAAAACGAGTAGACTGTTATTTATATCCAGTCGAGACAGAAATACAAGTTTCCTTCCTGAACAAAATTAACAACGATTAAACCAAATGCTATGCTTCAATTTATTTAAGTTACCTGTGTTGTCGAGCTTTCTACCACTTGAAAATACGCATCGATCCACTATAGTAAAAACACGCATCTACAAAAATAGCAAACGGTTTGTTCAAAGAAAGAACTTTTTCCACCAAGTGTGAGCTACTCGTTCTTCCCATTAACGCCGGTGAGTTGTTAAGAACTTTCTTGGTGAGCTGCAAGATGTCGCGGTAAAGTGAACAAGCCCTGAAGCGTTAAATCATTTTGTTTTTCAACCACACAATCCGGGCGCCATAGAAGTGGATCCAAAAATTGAAGAATTTCCTGCGAACAACCTTTTGCTCTTCCATTTTCCAGTTGAAAATTCACCTTCCGGAGTATCTTTTAAGTAGTTCTTGATTTTTATGCCCTTCAGTTATGCGAATTAAGAGACAGAAACTGAACTTCGAAGATGATGTTGTTTTACTCAAAATGAAGACACCAACTGAATGTGAAATCTCGAGCCGCAGAAAGCGCGCGAAAAATTAAGCCTCGTTGTGGCTTGGGTGTCTCGTTTTGGTTAAATTAACTTGACTTGAGCCTGCGATCCAATTGAAAACCATTACCTGGTCAGCGGTCAACTTCAAAAAAAACAGCGGACCTCGATGAGCTCTAACTTGAGCCCGCGATATGGTCACGTGATACTGGTCAACGGAAACCTTGTTTTGACAGGTGTCAATTAGCCATGACACGGATGCCCTATATCAAAGATCTACGCTGTAAACTAGGTGATCAGCTGGAGTATGGCCGCCATGTTGGATTATTATGATTATTTTTAGGATATTATTAATTATTGGGCGACTCCGTCGTCGTCGTCGTCGTGCGTACGCGCCCACGAGCAATACCGCTAGCCATTTTTACCATGAGAAAAGCAGTTGACGGGTTTCTATAAGTATGGTGCTCCGCCGGAGCTCCGCTATGAGGAGTCTGGGTACGAAGTTGATTCATAGGGGCTTATGGGATCGTTTGGGTAGACGCGCTAAATTTCAAAATGGCGGCAGAGAAAACCAGCTGTTCAAAACAAGTTGTTTTATGCGTGGAAGACATACCTGGAGCAAAGCTGCCTCGAGAAAACCCCGAGGAGTGCACCGTGCCTCAACTAAGACGTTGGTTATTGGGCCGTGGAGCGAAAACAAGCGAAAAGAAAGTCGATCTCGTTAAAAGGTTTGCGCGACTACGTATACAACAATCCAATCTTTCATAATTATTTGTACCCCGCTACAGATGTTTTATGAACCTGTTCAAGACGTCGTTCATTTCATTAACTTTTCTCGGCTTTAGGTTGAAAGATTATGTCAGTGGTGGTCTACACTTGAAGAACCTTAAAGATCCAGATGAAGGCGTTCATCTTGCACGAAAGAAATTTATCCTGGGAATAATGGATGAAGTGAACCCGCCAAACATCACTGAAATTTACCCGAAAGACGGCTTTCATGAATTTTGGTACTGTTTGGAAATACATGATAGAGTCTTCCAACGCCAAAAAGCAGCTTTCGACTGCAAAACCACTCGTTAAAGGTTATATCTTTTTTAAACCCGGTAGCGTAATGAAGGTGACGACATGTTTTCAAGGAAACAAATGGTTTTTAAAGAGTCAGTTTTTGCCATCGATGATCAAATCAAGTGTTTACAACTGTTTCACTATCTTGTTACCAAACGGACACGTAAAGCAGTCGTATTGCAGTCGTATCGTATCCTGCTGGCGTTTACGGTCGATGCAACCATATCGCCGCAACCTTGTTTGCACTTGAAGAATTATGTAAGCAACGCCAAAAACAGCAGCAGCAAGAACAAACTTCTCGAACTTCGGACACACATGGAATGTCCCCCGTAAAAGAAAAGGAGAAGTACTGCCTATCAGCCAAATGAAGTTTAAGAAGCATGGGGAGCAGGTTTGGCGTAGTGGTGAGAGCGCTCACCTTCCACCAATGTGTCCCGGGTTCGATTTCCGGACTCGGTGTCATAACTGAGCTGAGTTTGTTGGTTCTCTACTCTGCTCCGAGAGGTTTTTCTCCGGGTACTCCGGTTTTCCCCTCTCCCCAAAAGCCAACATTTGATTTGATTTAATTTGATTTAATTTGACTTTATTTGTTTCTATATTAGATCGGCCCCACTAGCCTTTGTGCTATAAATACTACCGCGGGTAAATAAAGGTTATTATTATTATTATTATTATTATTATTATTATTATTATTATTATTATTAGTATTGCAAGAAGAAACAGGACAAGTTATAGGGCTCAGTCACATTTTACCTCTTACGACAAACAGCAGTGTAAGGGGGATTGTGGAGAAAGAACACAGCTATTGTAAAGTAGAAACGAGTCAAGCGAGAGACCCGATATCTAGCGAGTCAAGTCAAGAAGCAGTTTCACAGAATTCAGATGCAAATAAAACCCAAAATCATTGCATAAACACGCCACCACATTCGGTTGATATGCTCCGCAGTGAATGCTAAAACGTCAAGCGGAGATTATTTCTTCCTCGAGATGAAGCAGCGGAATTAGAAAAAAATACACGGGGCCAATCAACAAACTCTCTCTGGCATGAGAATCGAAACCAACGGATCACAGCCTCAAAGTGTGACAGATGTGCTGTTATTTAAGGATTCAACATCACCCACAAAAGCAATCCAGGAAGTATTAGGGTACAAAGAGTTTCCACCAACCAGAGAAATGATGGAGGGGTTAGCCAAGGAACCAGAAATAATTAAAGAATATTTGGCCTCTATGAATGAAAATGGTCACAAAGGTATCAAAGTGGAGAGATCGGGACTTATTGTTAATGTCAGCCACGGTTTTTCGGCAATTAGTCCAGATGGGTTGGTCAAGGATCCTTCACATAATCCATCAGAAGGGATATTAGAGCTTAAGTACATTCAGATGAGAGAGGGGGAGACACTCAGGGATGCATTGGTTAGAAAGAGAATTTGCGTGAATGAGAACCAAGAACTCAAAGTCAACCACCAACACCAATACTTTTACCAGATACAGCATCAACTGTTCGTTGCAGGCCGGTATTGGAATTATTTTGTGGTGAAAGGTTCATTGTCCACTGAGCTCTTTATCCAAAGAATTGATTTTGATGGCTCAGTTTGGGCATCGGTGCTTCTAAAACTTCAACATTTCTTTGAGAGTCTCATGTTACCTGAACTCCAGAAAAATAAAATATGGCTTACCTAGAGTCGATTTCTAAACCTGATCAGTGACTTTTCCATGTCATATGACAGTCTTCCATCTGTCACAGAAATGACTCAATCCTGAAATTAATCTCCTTTTACCAAGATTTAACATACATGATATAGCAAAATTGGATGGTCCTGTTTAATGTAATAAAAGAATTGATCCCGTCACCCTGTTCTTCAAATTCATTGAATCCATTCACCCTTTAACCCTTTAAGCCCCAATAGTGACCAGCATCTAATTTCTCCTAACAATATCAATGAGTTATCAAACATATGGGTCAAGTGAATGAATGACATGATCATCAAAGATGAAATGTCTTGATTCTTAAGCAACTTCTCTCAAGGAGTACCATAAGAAATATACTGAGAACAGTGAGAAAAATATGCTTTTTAATACTGGGGCTTAAATAGTGAACAACATACCATAAATTCATTATAAGTCAGATTTCAATTAATAAGACTGCTAACATTGCCCTGGAAAAACAAGAAACCAAAACTGAAACATAAAATTTATGTTTATGTTGAGCCAGTTGTGAAAATAAAAGAAATGCTGACCATGTACAAACCATTTGACAGCTGTTTCACTGTGAAAGTGAGAATAAGCCACTGGAATTATTTTACCCTGGTGGCTGTGGCTTCAAAAACCAGAACATTCCTAACATACTCTACTTTCTTGCTGTGACAGTAATCAGTGTTACAGAAAACCTACAATACAACAGTAACTAGAATCTATAAAGGGGATTAGTTTCTAAAGAAACTGTGGTGCTGCGTCGGTGGGGGAGTGAAACACGAAAATTTGGTTTATCAACGGAGTTGATAATGTAAATTGACCACCGTACAGGGATTCGATTAGCTGACGTTTCGAGCGTTAGCCCTTCGTCGGAGCGAATCGAGGAATTGTGGGTTGTGTATGGCTTATATACAGGAAATGGAGCTACGCTATTGGTGGTAACATGGTAACGTGAAAAACATGAATAAATTAATTGAATGAAAAGCGCTCGTTGACACCGTGGGGATTAAGAGTGCCAATTTGAAAGATCAGTTTTTGCTCGAGATTTTTACGGCTTTCCGTGGTACCTTGATGTAGGGAAAGGCCGGAGATCGACATGTGTTGTTTACAATGGTTAGGGAGATTAAAATGCCGAGCGACAGGTTTGGATGCGTCTTTGTCATCTTTCTCAACATCACGAAGATGTTCTCGGAATCGGTCACCTAGTCGTCTTCCTGTTTCGCCGATGTATAACTTTTTGCATAATGTGCAGGTTATGCAATAGATAACATTTGCGGAGGTACACGTGAAACGATCAGTGATCTTAACAGATCGCTTAGGGCCCGATATTTTGTCAGTGTTTTGAATGAAAGGACAAGTTTTGCATCGCGAGCGCGCGCATTTAAAAGTGCCAGGTTGTTCAGTTGTTTTGAAAGCGCTTTTAACTAGAAAGTTCCCTATATTTTTGTCGCGTTTGAATGAAATCAGCGGTGGTTCCGAAAAGATACTGCAAAATGATCCAGAAACTGCTAGAATCCTAATGTTCTGAGCTGAATCATTTACCAAATCATAACAGAGCATTAACGTTTTAAAGTTGGGAAATCCTGTATAAAAATCATCATCTGAGTCCTTTTCTTTAAACCGTTCAATGTCAAATCTAAGGTTAAACAATTCTGTCTGTGTGACAAAATCCACCTTTGCATGCTCATGATATTCGGTTTGTGTATCTTCCTCCTTTTCTTGTACTTCCTCACTCAAAAATGTTGCGGTACCTTGCTCATTTGTGGCCAGCTTATCGTCGGTCTGCGATAGCTCGCCTCCCGGTGGTTCATTCCGATCAAGAGAGTTTCCAGCGATATAATCTGTAGAACTTAGTCTTGCAGATAGTTTCAGACCAGATTTTGTAGGCACTTTTATCATGTCTTCGACAGGAAGAAGCTTCAAAACACGTCGATTTGACACGGCCTTTGACCAGGGAAAAATCGACGGTAAATCGTGCCTACTTCTCTTAGTTCCACCTTCGAAGTGATGCGCACAAATACGAGTGTTGTCAGAATTCAGTTTCAGTGTTATTAATATTATTTTATTATTTTTTATTTTATTTAAAAAAAAAAAGAACTTATATAGCGCATTTCCATGTGTATATGATCAAATGCGCTTTACAAGCAGATGAAATTGGAATTTGGAAATGTTGGTTTTTGTGGAGAGGGGAAAACCGGAGAACCCGGAGAAAACCTCTCGGAGCAGAGAAGAGAACCAACAACAAACTCAACCCACATATGACGTCGAGTCCGGGAATCGAACCCGGGCCACATTGGTGGAAGGCGAGTGCTCTCACCACTGCGCCATC
Organism: Pachyseris speciosa; assembly: GCA_016490735.1. Taxonomy (NCBI): domain Eukaryota; kingdom Metazoa; phylum Cnidaria; class Anthozoa; order Scleractinia; family Pachyseridae; genus Pachyseris; species Pachyseris speciosa. The sequence goes on from JAEMWC010000729.1 coordinate 235,631, forward strand.
CCTGCTCTCCGTTGTATTACGAATCAAGATCTTGTACTGTCTTCTTAGCCACATTTCTTTGGGAATTCGATAATACTTGAGTGCAGGATTGTTCCGAAAATTGTTAGTGCAGCCGGGTACACAGCAATTCACAGGTTTTGGCATGTTTACATCGACACGAGACGAATTAATCAATCAGCACTTCCTCGCAGACGCCATTTTTCTTACATCGCGTCTACCCAAACGATCCCATAAGCCCCCATGAATCAACTTCCTACCCAGATTCCTCATAGTTTATGGAGTGGGGAGTACGGTTCGTCGAAAGGAATCCCTCGCACCACAATAATTTGTTACCTAAGCATCCGGATGAGTCAAAACGTAAAGGTTAGAGAGAGAATGAAAGCAAAATTTTAACACAGCAACCACAAAAACGCTTCGAGCACATAAGGATTCGAACAACAGCTGTCTGGAACTTTCTCACGCACGAGGAAATGCTATTCTTTTCAGATAAAACACCAATTGTTGTTACTTTGGAGAAAACTTCGCGCTCAGTAATCAAATGTAGTTGTAATAGCGATTGTCTTGTAAAAACAAACTAGCGAAATAAGTTTTCAAATCATCACTTGATCATGGATGAATGCGGATAAAGAGCAACATTTTATTTTAAGTTTCCTCTCCATTAAAAACGGTTTGTATCAATTGCTTTTTTTTTTTATCACGCCGATATATCTTTGAGGAAGAAGCTTATCGCGTTGAACATTAAGCAGCGAAAGCTGGAAAGATGTTAAGACGAGAACTTCTGTTACTACGAGAAACTTTGAAAATTAGTGTGATTCAAACTAAGAAATGTTTTATTTTTTAAATCAGACACTGTCAGATTTACATGAAATGACTCCCGTCGTTCGGCTTTCCCTAAAGTCAAAGCTTCTAGTGTATTTGCTTTCAAAGTGTTTGTTCGCTGAGGCCCAGGGGCAGAGAGTCGGATTGGGACGAATATTCAGGAAGAGCAAAAGTTTACAACACAGACAGGAGAGCCCCTGGAAAAACATTTCTTTATCGGACTAGTTCCAGAAGCCATTGAAATACAGGTTGTTTACCATTTACCACAAATTCCCGGAAATTCCGGTTGGAATGTAAATGGTAAACGTTTTTTTGGTTCGTCCCACTGGAAAATTCCCGGGACAAACGGGAGTTCTGAAAAGGTAGTCCTGTTTTCCCGGTTGGGACGTTCCCGATGGAAATTCGTTTACCATTTAGAAATTTCTCTGTGTCGCACTGGTTTCAGGCCTCTTGGCTTTTGGCCGAGCGTAATCTATCGAATCAGCGAGCGCGACGTGATAATCCGGAAATTTTAGGCAAATAGTAAACAAAACGTATCATTCCTTCCGAACCAAAATTCCCAACCGAAATTTCCGGAATTTTTTTCTAAATGGTAAACAACCACAGTTTCCTGATTGGGCGGAAATTTTCTGGCAAGGAATTTTTTTCTGCCCAATCGGCGATCAGCTTATATATCGCACACCTTTCGTGACTTCTTATACCCAGGGTCAAACGTCCAATCTGCTGTCATCTGGTGTACTCACAGGGAGTGGGTTGCTCCTGAAACTTTTCGGGGCAATGGCCAGGCAAGGCAAGTTTACCGATCGGGCGAGTGAAACGCAGCCGTTGAATTTTGTTTTGCTCACGAAATAGAACCGTTCACTGCTTACAATCGACTCGAAGTCGCGTCTCATCTCATCCCAGCTCAATTTCGAGAGAGACCTTGAAATGGCCTTAGAAAATCCAGTTTAAAATAATTTACCCGTAGTCGTGATTGTCTCTCCATCCACTTATATTATGACAATCATGAAAGACCAGGTTAAGTGGTTAAGGTCATTGGGCTTGAAGGCTGCTTTTGAAAAAGTACGGAGGCCGAAATCACAAACCATTTATCAAATCAAAATCGGTTTCCCAATACTCTGACATTGTCTTGCATACAGATGCCATTTTGACGTTGATGTGGGTTCAGATTATGCTTTTGAAATAGGTGATTACCTTGGCTATAGAGTAAGACTCGAATATGAACTACTCCAGTGTTTTGGAAGGAAAGGAATGGGAAATGGCATGTATTATGTTAAGATGAAAACAGATTTTTACAAAAATTATCACTCTTATGAGCATTTATATAGACACTTAAAGTTTTCCTTACTATTGGTAAAGTTAGCGTAATTTTTGATACCTTAGCAGATTTGTGACAGATGTTTTGCATGGTAATTGAGGTACGGTATTGACCTGATACCTTTTGTAGCATTACAGGGCTTTCATAGCTCCTAAGAATTAGGCAGTGTGATATGGTATTGCTGAACATCTTGTGCAGTGCACTTACTATGATTAGCCTATTACAGGTGTTTCAGTGAATGATGATGGTAAACTGACTTGTGTTTCAGGAAATTGTTTGTGTTTTGAGAAACTGTTTTGTGTTATGGGAAACTGATTTTTGTTTTGGCAAATTGATTTGTGATAGACTCCAGTCAGCTACTCTAAAACCTAATAACAACTCTGAGGCCATAAGGCTTGTGACAAATAATCACAGTGACTACAATATCCAAACAGATTACATTGGAAACTTGAATTTAAAGTTACATCTCACAATCAAGAAAACTTCTGAACAAACAAAAAATAAATGACATAACAATCCCTTCTTTTGTTTCCACTTTATCTAAAAGGGGATATCTTACTGAGAAGCTACTAAATTTTCTCGTTTGATTGACCATGTTAACATATGTTGTAACTGTATTTAGGTTATGGGTATGGTTTGTGTGTAGTGTTGAAACCTTAACTATACTTAGTCATACCATTGTATCAGCCTAACTGTTTGACTCAGTGAACTGTATAGTTGGGAATAATTTGTCAATAGGTGGTTATCGAGGGTCTTTCGGCACAAAACACATCTACACCATGTGAGGAACTGAAAACATGATTCCTTAATTAACTGAAAGCATTCTCTCACGTTTTAAAAATTGTCAAGGAAAAAGGCGGTGACAGGAAGAACCCATTCCAAAATTGGTGTGGTCTCATGGGAGAAATCAAGTCCTTTCCTGGTGTACCATTGGCTTGGCAATCACAGCAACTACAACTGTATCATGCAAAAATGGAATTTAATAATTGTTATATTATGGATACAAATGAGCGTTTATAAAGAAAAGAGTGCATACGAGACACTAAACATCCTGCATCAAACCTAAAAATTGCAGCACAGTCAACACAATGTAAACGTTTCCAGCGAGGTTTTGAAAAAGCCCACTCTTAAACATGTTTTTTTAAACGTTTTAACTGAGGTCAGCACCACTGTGATAAAAGAGTTCATGGAAAGCTTGTGCAAACTACCATGCATCTTTCATGTACAGTACAACACAATTAGCAATTATCACAACTGTAAGGCAATCTATATTTTTATGCACACCTTGGGAAGAAAAGCATATTGGCCAACAGATACCAGTCAAAAATATGAAAACCTAAACATTGGAATAGATCACAGTGGAACTGTACACTTTCTCTAAGGACTTTTCGTGGTCTCTCTCGAAATTGAGCTGAAACGGTCGATTGCAAGGTTCGATTTGATCTTGAGCAAAATATTAAACCGCCGAGCTGCGTGCTTCTCGCCCAATCGGCAAACTTGTCTGGCTCGAAGAGTTTCAGGAGCGGCCCACTGCCCGTACGTAAACCAGAGATAAAAGCCCAAACCAAACAACAATGATCCTCACCAGAGAAAGAGACCGAGTTACATGTTGTTCTTCGCGTGAAGCTTACGATGCCTGCGGTCGGTCTTCATCTTGATTATTCTAGTTCCTTACAAGTGATAGTTGCTTGAGTTCAATTTTAATTTGTAGATTTCTAGGTTTCGTGAGAGAAGCTGCAATTGTCGGAAACCTGACACGTGTCCCATGGATGGAAACTGCAATGTGGAAAACGTCATTTACCAGGCTGAGGTCACCACAGAATCCACAAAGGAAACATACATCGGACTTTGTGATACTGCGTTCAAATTGCGGTATAGAAACCATGTATGTTCATTCCGTAACGAGCGTTACAAACATGCTACCGAGCTTAGTAAATATATATGGGGTCTCAAAGATAAGAACACTAAGTATGTCATCAAATGGCGCAAGATAAAACAAGCTAGTTCTTATTCCAATGTTACTAAGAGATGCAATTTGTGTTTGTGGGAGAAATATTTCATTATTTGTAAACCAGAAATGGCAAGTCTAAACAAAAGAAATGAGCTGACATCGTGTTGTAGACATGTTAGGAAATTTCTGTTAAGAAATGTCATTATGTAATTAGCGATAACGACCCGTGTGACGCGACACGCCTAGTATGTAATGTAATGTATGCATTGTTCTGTATTTCAAATTTCTGTGATTGTAACCGTTATTTCTGGCAGTTGCCTGATGATTGCTTCGCAAGAAGCATGAAACTCAGAGTTGCAGTAAATGTTTAAATAACCTAACTCTTGGATTATAATTATATATATATATATATATATATATATATATATATATATATATAGACGGTTGAAAGCGCTTCCTGGGCCAACGAAAGATGCAGAACCAAAAGGATCACTAATGATTCACAGTCCTTATTCGGCGAATGATAAAAAACAGTTAAAAAGACCGAAAATGGACAACTTTTGGTTCAAAAAAAGATAAAAATTTAAAAATTTATGATTAAAAAACGTTTCGGTCTCTCGACCTTCGTCAGTTACAAACAGAATGTTAAAAACCTACAACTTAAATATGATTTTGCAACAATGGCTACAAATTACATACGGGTTACGTAACTCAGACAATGAAACGAAAAACAATAGGTGTACAAAAAGTATGAAACGACTACGGTAAATTAACAGGATGCGGAATAACAACAATGATAGAACTAGTGATAAATGTTATGTAATTGTCGCAGCGCAACAGGTTCCCCATCAAGGGCCTCTGAATCATCATACCTGTCAGTATCATAACAAAATCCCTAAAGAGGGCCCTTAAATAATAAGTAATAATTTCCCAACAAAGAGCCTTTGAATGACCTAGCTAGCACAAAAATAACAGAATCCCCGAAAGAGGGCCCCTGAGCGCTGAAACAACTACAAGTGCTAAAGATTACAATTAATGAGTCGGTACACAGTGACTTGTTAAAATATATAAAAATAAATTCACTGCCAATACGCACCTTAATAAATCGCAACCTTTTGTCCAAACTCTGCTGAAATTAAGTATAATGGATGCGGTTTTTTGAATGAAATTCTTGTCTTTTATTAAGTCCATAAGGTGAAAGGGAAAACAACTGCGCACTCCAGTATGCTTCTTTCGTAATTAATAGCTGTTCAGTGTTTTCGGACGTGTTAGTTTGGATTTGATCGATACATTGAAATGTAAAGTCCGATAGCACGTGCGGAGTTCGGTTGAAGTGTGTGGCGACCTCGCAAGTCTTCTTATTGGTTCTCATGGACGATTTGTGATTTCTAAATCTAACTTTAAATTCCGTGGTGGTCGATCCATCATACTGGAGATTGCATTTCTTACAATGAACCAAATAAATCACATTTGAGGAATTACACGAAAGTTTCTGCCGAACAAAATAGGTTTTACCAGTTTGTGCGCTGGAAAAGGTTTGAGAGTTGACAAAGAAATTCTTGCAAAGATCGCATCTAGATTTATCACATGTGAAACAGCCGGCTGTGGATGCTGTATTTGATTGAAGCGAGCTCTTACTGCTCTTAGAAGGTGCCAAAATTTCTTTGAGGTTCTTAGGTCTGCGAAAAGATGAAATAATAGAATTCGGTGGGAAAAGCTTCCTAAGTTTTGGAGATGAAAGCAAAAGATGAATATGCTTTTTGATTAACCTATTAATAGACGGTAAATTGGGATTATATGTGAGAACAAAAGGAAAAATCTTTTTAGACTCCTTGACTTTGGCTTTAAGTAAGTCATTTCTCGGAATATTCGCTGCCCTAGAAAATTCACGTGAAACCAATTCTGCCGAATATCCCTGTTCGATTAGATAGCCCTTGTACTCCTCCAGTCTTTTGGCGAGAAAATCGTCCTCAGAACAATTCCTACGTAGTCTCGAAGCGACCCCAAAGGGGATCGCTTTGAAAGCATGTTTAGGATGGGCACTCGACGGGGGAAGGTACAAGTGGCTATCAGTAGGCTTAGAATAAACATCAGTTTGGATATAACCATCTACCAAATGGAGTGTGAAATCTAAAACATTGAGTTTGCTTGCGGAATAAACCAATTCAAATTTAATGGTGGGGTACAGCGAATTAATGTACCCAGTGAAAGAATTCAGCGCAGCAAGACCCTGTTGCCAGAGATCAAAGATATCATCACGATATCTCCACCATTGTGAGGGCTTAATAGGGCCACAATGCTTAGCTTTGTGGTCTATTTCGCCCATAGGTATGTCGGCATAGCTACAGGCATTTTTGGGTCCCATAGCTGTGCCGTGAACCTGAAGGTAAAATTACTCATTGAAAACTGAGTGATTGCTTTTGAGGCAGATCTCTACAGCTTCCAAAATACAATTGGTGGATGGAAGTAGTTGATCTCTGGCATCAAGTGCTCTCCTGAACGCTCCTAATCCTAGTTCATTATCGATGTTTGGGAACATAGAAACCACATCCCAAGAGACCAGAAGGGTACCCTCGGGAAACGGACCCTGCTCATTAAGTTTATGTATCCTGTTTAGCAGGTCAGTGGTGTCCTTAATAAAAGATGGTTGCTTTCTAGCTATCGGTTGTAAATAGAATTCCGTGAAAGCTGATAGGTTTTCAATAGCCGTCCCACAGCGCGAAGTAATAAGTCTAAGAGGGTTGTCTTTCTTATGCGTTTTAATATTTCCAAACGCAACTCC